>JARBER010012023.1:0-12799 GCA_030265075.1 Balanus glandula | reverse complement strand
ACACAGTGATAGCCTACTGCTGCCGTCCCGTCTCCGTCAGACCCTCCAGTCTGTAACGAGCAACACACAGTGATGGCCCACTGCTGCCGTCCCATCTCCGTCAGACCCTCCAGTCTGTAACGACCAACACACGGTGATGGCCCACTGCTGCCGTCCCGTCTCCGTCAGACCCTCCAGTCTGTAACGACCAACACACAGTGATGGCCCACTGCTGCCCTCCCGTCTCCGTCAGACCATGCAGTCTGTAACGACCAACACACAGTGACTGCAAGCTGTTGGGACTGCAGTCGATATAACTACCGCCGTTCACGGTTCGTTGTAAGAGTTTGGAGAGCTCCAACGACGGGAGCTGCACCATTGGAAAACGGAGCACATGTGGAATCTAGCGATGCGAATCGCCCCTCGCGACACGTAAGCTGACTTTGTGCGCAACCTTTCTTAACGGCTTACGGACCGGGTCTTCGGTCAATCATGGATGATGGACAAACGGTGCATCGCATTTTGAAAACCCAACTTGTCCACTGGCCCAGCTATCCAAGGAGATCGTGACGAATACCCAGGCATCTCTGATTGGTACAAAGGATACTTTTAGGTAATTGTATGCACCATGTTGCAAAATGTAGCCTCTGACCGGTGCACGGCGTCGACCCGGCTCGGCAAACTTCGAGACTGTACGTGACAGGGTGTGACATCAGAGGCCAAGGTGCGGTCGCCGACGTTTGGCTGGCCAGCCAAGGTCGGGTCATGACCAGTGGCGGCCTTGCCAGGGCCTCTGACGATACACCGTGTACACTGTGCAGTGTGCACTGTACAGGCTCTAAGTTGGCTGCACTAGGCCGGCGCCGAGCCCCTGTCCTACGCTACATTTATTTATTTTATTTTATTTATTTATTTATTTATTTATTCACATTCCCCTCTAACGGGACATGTCCCAATTACAGGAGGGCTCCTTCTCCTCCCAAGGCTACGGCTAATGTGTGGGAGCCTACCCCACACCTGATTAGCCAACGGGGGGCACCGGTCTGAAGAAGAGTGGGCGGCACCGGGATTCGATCCCGGGTCCCCCCGCTCCGCAAACCAGCGTCATACCGATTGAGCCAATCAGGCCGCTTTTTGGCGGCTCGATTCGCAATTTGGCAAACATAGTGCATACAATTATCCAAAAATACAATTTGTGGTAGTCGGAGGTAGTTGGAAATTTGTCACGATCCTCTAACATAGCTCGGCAAACGAACAGAGCAAAGTTTTTCAACACTCGATGCACTTTTTGTCCGTGACTGTCTGAGATCCGGCTTCGTATGCCGGGTGAGTGGCGCGCAGTTCTCAGCTCGCGTGTCGCGAGGGGCGATTCTACGCGTGAAGCTCGGCCGGATAGGCAGGCGCCTTAGGGGGCCTCCGCACTGGAGGTGGACTCTTCATACCCTATCGGACCCGCATCCCTACGCTTTTAGACGAAGTACACCAATGGACGAGGTAGTCATAAGTATGCGTAGGAACGCGGAGTCTGCATACGTATGCGGTGTTCGCATCCGGTATAAAGGCCCTCTAAGTGCCGACACCCTGAACACTTTGTTTTTGTGCAGCCGTGCACATTTTGATTGTATGTTATGTTGATAAAATACTGTGAACTTAACTAGCATAGGTACAAACTCGTGTGATGAACTGTAGCTTGACTGGCCTTTACCAGAACACTGACCTGTAGAGAAAGCGGTCTCCAGTGCCGAAGCTGAGCACGCGGTCACCCTCCGCCAGGATGGAGTAGTCGGCCTCGATGCTCGGCGTCTCCTGGTTACGGCCGGTGACCAGCGTGAGAGTGTCGTCCGGAGTCCAGGTCTGGGAGACGGAGGAGACCATCAGCGTCCAGCCGCCGCCGTCCAGCTCCTGGTCGCAGTAGACGGGCACCGTCCAGCCGGCCAGCTGGTACACCCCGCTGGGGGCCGTCGGACTCCGCCGCAGCAGCTGCAGACAAGTGCTGCCGCAGCCGTCGCGGGGCATCACGAAGCGGCCTCCCGGCTCGGCAGTCAGCGGCAGAGCGTTCCCGCTCTCCTGGCACACCTGGTCTTCGGAGAACATCTGGCACAGCCCGCTGGAGCGCTGGTTGAAGGCCCAGCACGATGGCCGGGTGTGACACCAGATGGCGCAATGCAGTAGGCTGAGGACGGATACGGAGGCCAGTGGGCTCACTGTGTCGGCTACCTCGTCATAAGAGACGACGAAGTGGGACATGCTAGCAAGAAGGCCAGGTGGCAACAACAGTAAGAACTGAAGCAGCCACAGCGGGTGCCTCTGGCCGTGCACCGGGGCCATCTGCTCAGCGCAACCGACAAAGAGTAACCGTTTGAAACCAATTTACTTGACCTCTCCTGCTGTCCTCTGTCAGTAGGCCTGGTTATCGTTCTGGTTCTCGCTGCAAGCGCGAGGGTCACAACGCGTTCAACGCTGCCTGCCGTATAGCACCCTCCATCCTGTGACTGTATTTAATAGTCCCCACGATTGACCCATCCACCCAGCCTAATATTGATTTGGTTGTCATGGTTGCAATGTTGTCTGGAAGACATAACGAAACGCTGCAAGCCGGAAAACTTAAATGGTAGGCTGGAAGCAGCCCCATGGGTCATATGCAAACGAAAAAAAAGAGATTATGTTTTATGTATGTAAGCCTTCCAAAACGTCACAAGCAAAACAATGCACCAGGTTAATAGAAGAAGACCTAATTTAACATGATACTAAGGTAATTGGATTGACATAATGTGTTTAAGATTGAATTTAAGTTTTTCGCCAAATGCTTATGAAGTTCAAGCATTTGACTTAAGCTCAGGTCATGGCATATTAAGACATAGACCCAAGACATGTGTAATAGCAGTATTAGTCAACCCAAAAGCACCCAGTCCTCAAAAGCAACTGTATTATATGCAGCACAAATATGACATGTTCTTTTATACCTCGCGCTTCTATATCTCGCACATTTTCTGCAACCGCACTTCCACTACATCCCACCCTGATCCTCAAAGATCACTAATCCCATTCCAGAACCACCAGCTTCTATCGCTGCGAGCAGTACTCGCCAGCACCGATGCCGTTCTGTCGCAGCGCACCAATTCGCTGCACAATCGCCGGATACCATGACGCGACGCCGGGCACCAACACCGGCTCACCTCCGGTCACTATAGCCGGCCGCCATCACCGGGCACCAACACCGGGCACCAACACCAGCCCACCTCCGGTCACTTTAGCCGGCCGCCATCACCGGGCACCAACACCGGGCACCAACACCTGTTCATTCCCCGGTCTTCATCACGAAACACCAGCACCGGCCAACACGACGGCCACCATCGCCGGACACCAACTCCTTGCACCAGTCTATACCTGCGGCTATCACGCCGGCCATTGCTGCTGGACACTGTCACCGGCCCTCGGCTCTTCGGCCACCAGCCCTCAGCACTTCTATGGCCATTGTCCGATCACCACGCCTACCACAGAGGCTCTATGCAGCTTCTTGTCGTATACACGCTTTGCTTGCCACCTTGTTCCTTCTTTCTTCTCTTTGCTGTCTGCGGTGCCATACTTTCATAGATACGAAAGTCGAAATAGTTTGTAATAGCAGTATTAGTGAACCCAAAAGCACCCAGTCCTCAAAAGCAACTGTATTATCTGCAGCACAAATATGACATGTTCTTTTATACCTCGCGCTTCTATATCTCGCACATTCTCTGCAACCGCACTTCCACTACAACATGTTCCTTGTAGATATTTTTTTTAAGATGCAAACATATATAAAAAAAAAACAAGAACCGGCACCGGCACCGCCACTGCTCATTATGAATTGGGACCGGCATCAGGCCTTGCCACACTTACTTGTACTGAGCACGGCATGGGACCGGCAAGCCTGGACTCAGACACAGCATCAGGCCCGCCGGGCATGAACTTGGACCCAGCACCGGCTCCGTGGCCCCGAAATTTGTATCTCTACCACACTGATCACTGATCACCTACTTTCCGCCACCGATAACGGGGGGATATCAAACAGCTCTGTCTCCTCGACTTAAGTAAAGCCTTTGATGTCATCAACCAGGACCTCCTTCTGAACAAATTACAGCTGCATGGAGTCGATTTCGCATGGTTTCATTCTTACCTCAGCGGCCACACCCAAAGCTCAGGTGCCCCGACCTTTCGACCTCTCACTAACACTATGGGTGTCTTTCAAGGGTTAGCCCTGGGCCCGTTGTTGTTTAGCATTTTCGCTAACGACATGTCGTCCTTCTCTGAACGCTGCATGGTGCAGTATGCGGACGACCCCCATTCCTTATCACCGTCAAAACGGCGGATTTACCAGACCTCATCTCCCACCTGGAGCACACTCTTATTCAGGGGCGGCGCTGGGCTCGTGCAACTACTATAGGTAGGCAAGGCAGTGTTAATCATACACAAACATCGATAGTCCTATTGCCTCATATCTTCCTATTTTATATTACTTCAAATTAAAGACGTCTTGTAGTGCATCGATAATAGTTTATTTCATAATATATCACACAAGCTAAATGCCGCAGTTCTTACACACTTTTGTGTCGTCTAAGCCGTCAATCTCTATAGAGTTCAGTGGCCACAACCATTATCAAGTGATCAGAAGAGTACTATATATGGCGCTAGGCATCATGTTATAACTGTTAGGCAAAGACGGCATTCTTGTGTATTCGTTTGTATTGTATTGTATTGTGTATTGTGTATTCGGTGTATTCACATCGATTGCTCTCCCTTGACTAACTCGGCTCGTCCACGCGCAGGCCGGCCGACACCCGGCAGGTCGCCGCGCATGCGCGTCACCCCGACTCTCGGCGCAGCGAGTGGCCGCGCACAGCCGGGACAGAGGTCAGAGCGGTTGCGCGGCAGAGGGGCGGAGTCGACTCCAGCCCCACACTCCTCCCACTTACTAAAGGAGGTTGCCCCGCTGCAAGCCAAAATCGGTCTCGCGAACGGTCCAAACCTCTCACTGACGACCTATATCTTCTGTATCTATATCTATATCTTGCGGAACTCGGCACGCCGCCACGCTAGCCCGGTGGCCGGCTGTCACCGGTCTGGGTCCGCCACCAGGTCAGCGCTCTGTCGGGGAGGTCTGCCAGCGGTGCTCCTCGGTGGCACGGCTGCCCTCCAACACCAACGGTATCTGCCAAGACGGCAGATCCCGTCCGGACGCACACAATATAATAAGGTATAACAATATATAGCTTATTTTGTTGAAAGCCCAGCTAGTGACTAGGTGACATCAGCAAAGGACATCATGCAGCTTATCAAGGATCATGTCATATCCCTTCCTGCTAAAGTGGATCCCGAGGCGGTAGTTAAAGCACCCCGCGACCACGTCTTCTACCACCACGTGGCGCTTGACTCGCTGGTTTCGCCTCATAATCGTCATCGGTCAGCCGAGATACAGGATAAACTGAACCCCTCTTTGCTGGCCATTTCTCCGAGGACCCGGTCGGTCTCGATAGCTTGCGCTTCCTCCCAGCATTTCCCATCGTCCTTCCATAATCGGATGGTCGGTCCCGCCATCGTCACCCGTCCCTGCGGTGACAGCTCACCCCAAATTTCCTTTATTGCTTCTCTGTCCAGGCCCTGAGGAGACGTCCCAGGACGCCCATATACATCATCCCCCAATCCATATGAAAATGGAACCACACGACGCTTCTTTTTCAGTCGCCTCAGCCTTCCACTCCTCGATGTGGTCCTGGATGTAACGAGCTTCCCTGGTCCACGTGTTTCCCCCTTCCGCTAGGTTGAGTACGCTGTCCTGTGGCGCTACCGGCAAGTGCAGGTGCTTAGCCAGAGAGTCCTCCAGAATGAGATGACAATGAATCACCGCTGTCGTGACTTCGATGTCCTCCATCGGCGCCAGCTCTTCCTTGGTCGGTCCCGAGGGTGTCACGTGCGCCGCCGACACCGGCTGGCACTCGTCCCCCACCGACTGCAGGTCTCCGCCGAGTAGTTCCTCTTGATCCTCGTCGAAAATTCCCGATCCCATCCGCTGCGCTTCCTGCAGCAGGACATTTATGCCGTCTGGCTCCTCAGTCGGGTATAGACGACACACCGCTGCACCGGTCGGGTCCTCCAGCTCCAGCGCCGCTTCCAGTGCTTGGACTCCCGCGTCCATATCCAGACGGCGCTCCAGCGCCGCCACCCTATGCCCGAGAGCTTCACAGCCAGCGCAAGGCTGGCCAGCTGTCTTGGCTATCTCCTCCATCCTCTTCTTCAGGTCCTGCAGTTCTGCATCCATGTCTGTAAATAATCTGATCATTATCGGCTTTTATGTTCTCACTGTCGAATTTCACCCCACCAAGTCAGAATCATTCCGTTATTACAACTGACATTTGCAAACACGATCAATTTATTTCACCCATCTAAAGTATAAATGGCCAGCATACTTCTGTAAAGTTCGCCGGTGTTTCCCTCCTGTATTCTATCATGTCACCGAAACTGATATTATTACACAGTTCTGACCTTCCCCTTAGGGTTACATATAACAGGGATTCTATTCTCCCTTAAATTTGTTACCCCATCCCGGGCCCCATCGCACCAAATGGGGCCCGAGTGATATACACCGAGCATATCAGGCCTGATATTCACACACAGGTTTGACCGTCCTCCCAAAGCGTGTTACGTAACCCGTTTTATATTCTCCCTTAGGTTCGTGACCGGATTCCAGCGTCCATATCAGGTTCGACATGTTCGGGACCTTTTCCTGTTCTACTGCCTGGGCTGTCTTCTCGCTGTCTTCCTGATCCACCAAGAACCTGTCATCCACTGATTGTTCTGCTGCTTCTCGTACTCCATCGGGCTCGGGTCAAGGTTCACGATCTTGTTCGCACTGCTTCACCAGTTTTAAGTGGTTGTGATGGGTATTCACCTCCTTTCCATCCGGCATCCTGACACGATACACTACGCCGCTGTCACTCGGCCCCACTCGTCGAATCACCTTGCCAGGGCCCTTGTAACGCATTCCCAGCTTCCGTTTATCACCGGCTTGCGCTGTATGGTCTGCCAGCCATACCATTTGGCCTGGAGAGTATTTGGTCTTGCGAAAAACGTCTTCTTGACGTTGTACAATTAAGTGTGCTGTCTTTCTGTATTTTCCTTTCCTTTTAGAATGCGACCTTCAGCTTCCGCAAGGTTTCTTCCACCTGACTGTTGATGTTCTCTGTTGATCTTGACCTCGAGTAGAACAACTTGTGACAGGCAGTCGAGCCTCTCTGCTGTGGACAAGGAAGAATGAGGAGTATCCTGTGGCTGAGTGTTTCGACGTATTGTACGCGATGGCGAATGCAGTGATGTGGTCATCCTAGTCTGACCCACAAGTTTTGATGTATTACAAGACCATGTCCTTCAGTGTTCTGTTGAGTCGCTCAACCATACCGTCACTTTGAAGACGATAAGGAGACGTACGTGTTTTGTTTCTATTCCAAGCCAGTTTTCATACCTTTTCATAGCTTTTTCATAGCTCATTGCACATAGCTCCTGGAACATCTGAGACTCGAATTGACGCCCCTGTTCCGAATTAAGTCGTTCTGGTACACCTTGTCGTAGTACCACATTTATCAGACATTCTGATACAGTCCAGGCAGTTTGGTCAGGCATGGCGTATATGTACGCATACTTCGAAAAATAATTCATAACCACAAATGCGCACTTGTTCCCTTTGGACGACATCGGCATTTGGGTGATGTCAAAAGCCATTCTCTCGATAGGTCTTGAGCAGGTTTCTGTACGGAATGCTGCTTGTCTTCGAGGTGTCGGATGATTTCTCCGCTGGCATTCGATGTATGTCTCGCAATGTTCGAGCACGTCTTTTTCCACTGTAGGCCAAAAACAATATTTTCAGAACCCTTTCTCTGGTCCTGACAACCACGAGGTGCCTTGACGTGCGGTCGTTGTGCAACATCTTCAGTACGACATCTCGATATACCCTTGGTATTGGCGTCACCACGATAGTACCTTCATCCTGTTTCCTTTCAATCTTCAGAATGTCCTCTTCAATCACCAGCTGGTTGAAAAACCGAGCCAGAATGCGCAGTTCGCGGTTGCACTTTTTAAACCTCTTCTTTGGAGGCAGCTTTCCCTCGGCGACCCACCCCTTCATTGTGTTGGGTCCAGTTTTTAATCAGAAGATATGATACACAGTTCCTGCTCGAATTTCTTGTTTTCAAGTTTTGAATCTCTGGTGAACAGTTCATCGTCATCCATCACCACGTGAACTTCAGTTGGTTTTTCGACACCTTCCATCTCGTCTTTTCGTCTGGACATGGCGTCAGCGTTGCCGTTGTCTGGGCCCTTCCTTTCGGTACGTCACCGTTAAGTCATGAGTGCTCAGTTCCACAGCCCACCTGCCTCTTCTGTCCGTCGCGGCCTTGTCGACAGTGATAGACTGAGATGCGTCCAGAAGGGCCTTGTGGTCAGTCAACACCAGTGGCAGCTCGTGGCTCTCAAAGTACCTGAGGCCCAAAGCCGAGAATGAATGGAAACCGGAAATATTGTTGCCGTGATGACTGAAGTGCAACCGAAGCATTGCATAAGACGATGTTTAGTTGATACAAGAGTCCCGACTTCTTAAAAAAAATTATCTTCCTAGGCTCATATCATATCTTCTGATTTTATCTTTCAACAAACGCTTGTGAGCTAATGCAGCACCTTCAGAACGGCAAAAACTGGATTGCATTTTCATACTCATTTATTTCCTGAATATCAAATCAATTCTACGAGACTTCATAGCTAAAAACCTCGCTGTCAATTTGTCGTACCAATCCTCGCCCTATGACAAGGTGCGCATCGTTTTCCGTTCCACACTGATACGCAACAGACACTCCAACCGATCATTGGCTATGGTGTTGCGCAAAGCTGTCTTGACGCGCTTGAGACACGATAATGAATTGATCTCTCTGCGGTGGCAGACGTCGATGGGATAGTAATGATCAAAACAAACAGATTGAATGCCTGACTAATAACTGTTCCCTGCATTTCGCATGCAATCCATTCCCGAACAATGTCTTGCACAGGCTTATTTCGCCAATCGTCGTCCTCGTAAATCACCTTTAACTCGTTTTACAATCGCGTGATATCAAAGCGATCTGGATAAGCCGATTGTAAACATTTAACTGCCTCATCTGGAAAATCTTCAACATATTCCTTGAGTCGGCTAGAATCACTCAGTTCTATGAACCGCACTTTTTCTAGGTCCTTGAACCTAGACTTCAGCTGACCCTTCCTTGACAATTTTGTTTAGGCCAAGGTCATTATAGGTCATGACCTGTGACGTCACAAAGCTGACCTATAGTTTGAAAGTTCTCCTTCCGATGTCAGAGACCGCTTGAACTTAATCGATGTTACTTGCAGGAGTAATAGTACTTGAAAGTACCTAAGATTTGTATATTTAGAAATTTTCGTAAACGTCCAGGTCAATGACCTGAGGTCAGGTCAGTTTTAGGCCTTTTTCAGGTTTGGCCGACTATTGAGTCATATTTGTGAGACTTTGGTGCTTAGAAATGCGAAATATGTGTATGTAGTACTTTTGTGATAACACCAATGCCAAATGCTAACAATACGTGATTAAACACCATTGACCTGAGATTAGGTCATGACCTGGCGACATGACTGAAACTTGAAGTATGCTCCAAATCGATAATTTTGTGGCTTCTACAGGTAAAAATGAACACTGAACTCAAATTCACTACTCAAAATAATATTGACTTGCATCCTAAAGCCTTGCCATGCTATATGAGGTCAGGACAGGTCAACCAAGGTCAATGACCTAATACACATATTTGACCTCTTGACCCAGCTTGACATGCTGACAGTGTCTGTTGCGAACGTTTACAGTGTTTTGAAGCCCATATCCGTGTTCGTGTTCCAGGTATAATTACAGCCCAGAAACTTGTACTTTGTTACATGAAAGCAATGAAATATAAATTTGACCTTAACTCGCGCACCGTAGGAGGGGGGGGGGGGTGATTTCCCCCCCCATCGGTTTTTCGCAGATAGCGAAAAACGGCGGCGCTGCGCGCCACCGACTCTTCAACTAGCTGTTGGTACATTCGATTCCGCACACGTTGACAACAAAACATATTTCGGGTCATCTTAGGTCATGTCACCACGCCAGGTCAAGTGACCCCACCTCCAAAAATGTTTGAAGTTGTGCCGAAGCCAGAGTTTCTTACCGATTAGTTTGAAACTCACATGGTGTCATGAGGGCACAATACCTTACAATTAGTTTGCCTCGGAATTTTGATATCGGTGACCTAAGGTCAGGTCATTTTCGTGACCTTTCCATTAAAAGTCAGTGGGGAAATATTCGAATGCTTCCGATTTCAGTGATATGCATGATATTAGACCAATTACTTTTCGATCATGTTATATTAGGCTATTCTTGATGTAACAAGTCCAATTTTCGTTCCTGACTTCTATGGGGTCTTGTGGGGTCACCAGAGGTCACCATCACTTATTTGACAATAACTCGCGATATATTCAAGGTAGATAAGTGAAACCGACGCCAGTGTGTTAATCTCGTCGAGACGCGTCTCCCCATATGCAACATGACATAATTATTACTTAGGTCACCACTTGACCTTGACCTGAGGTCAAATTTTTAAGTTGACCTGGCGAGATCAACATATATATATCATTCGAATTGTTTTGACGAGACAAACACGATGGCGTAAACAGTATTCCTCTATCGTCTTAAGTGAAAGAGTTATAAGGGAGCAATTGTTTTGCCCAAAAAATGCATTTTTGGCATTTATGACCTCTGGAGCCTAAAATATTGACCTGATGTCAAATCTGAGGGCACGTTGCAGATTTCAAATTGAAATAGCTAGCGATTGCTTTTTTCGTTTGTTTCCAGCTAGTATAGTTGTTGAGATATATGGGATTGTCTGGAGCAGTCATAAAACATAAAAAACGGAAAATTTAACCTTTGATGACCTCTGGTGACCTCAATTTGAGCCTGATAAAAAAATGACTTTAATACTTTCGATAGAACGTGTATCAAGCTGTCTTACGCCGTTTTCTGCTTGTCGCTACGTAGTGTAGTTTTCGAGATCTCAAGGGGGGGGGCGGTTATCAACCCCCCCCCCCCTACTGTTCGTGTTCGGCCCAGAACCCCTACGGTGCGCGGGTTAAGACCTGACTTGACCTCGCTTGAATTGAGGTCAAATCGTCCTGCAAACGATGTGTTTGGGTATTCTAAGCATTGTTAAACAAAAAGTTCACGTATTTAAGCGTTTGGATTGCCAAACCATTGTCGTATCTTGAATCTCACAAAAAATGAAGTGTTTTTTCTTGACCTGACCTGTGACGTCATCGGTGACCTCGAGTTCAACAAAAACAAAATTGTCGATAAATTGTTGCCGGCTCTCTACTGCCGTTTGAATCAGGTCACTAGCTCAAGTGGTTCCAGAGATACGAGGGGGGAGCAATATATTGCCCCCTCCCCCGAGTGACTCGTGTTATAGAAAATAACCCAGTGACTGGTGGGTTAAGGTAGGCAAGAAGCGACTATTTTAGCAAAATGGGCACACTTTTCGAGCGAAATTCCTTCATAAACTAAATATGTCTGCAATATAAAATCTTATTTTAGACACTCAGTACCCAATGAGCCGTGTTGGTGTGATTTTAGCTATTGTCTGACTTGTGGTTTTGAATCTAGGCATTGCAATTGTGCACCTGGTGTGTGTGTTTGGGAGTGTGGGTGTGTGCTTGTTTTTATTCCCTGCATGCTGTACTCCCCCTCTTGACTCAGGGCTTATTAGCCACGCTAATTTGTAAATGCCCCAGGACGTAAATACAAGTAGGTCATGTTGCGTATTGGAATACACGTCTTAACGAGACAATCACAGTAGTGTCTGTTTCATTTTCAATTTTGATTATGTCGAAGGTATACTAGAAGTGATGGACCGATATCCTTGAAAAAGAAAGCCTCTGGAAATTTATCCATTGACTTATAATCGGGAGGTCACTAAATTGACCTGACCTTAGGTCACCGACATCACAATTGCGAGATAAACATTTTGTAGACACTGATGACTTACGACAATCCTAAAAGGCTCATATTGATTCCCCATAAATTGCGGTCATGGCGCAACCACAACATTTTTAAGAGGTTGGGTTACTTAACCTAGTGACCTGACCTGACCTGACACGAACTTTTAATTTTCCAAAAGATGTAAAGATAATTAATGGTAATGTATGGAAAATTCAGCGGCGCTGCGCGCTGCTGTTTATCTCGTTATCTGGAAACGAACACCCCGCCCCCGTGGAGCGTGGGTTAGGCTGAACAAGGGAACTCGTACAAGAGGACACCCGATGAAACCCAAGAATACGAGATCAAATAAAATACAAATAGTTTGCTAAGCTGTGGGTGCTACTTTTCCTCAGTTTAATTGCGTGCCCTCCTTCAGCTTAATCTCGCTTTTAAATGTATCTGTTTCGGCCCCAACGAGCATTCAGCTAGTATTACATACACTCGTCTGGAGTCTTTTCAGCCGAAAAACTTGCAAATAATGTTTTACGGGCTACATTGGACATAGACACACCACACTCGCTCCATCACTTAAATTTCAGTTCAACCCATTCTGCAGAACTTTTCCTTTAAGCACGTGCAGGAGAGGCGTTCCCATTACACACAAGAAATCGTGAATATTAATGGTCAATCCTACATTTGCGGACCATGTTGATGCCATTGTCGCTAAGGCCAATCGTATGCTTGGTCTGCTTATTAGAAGCATGCAGACGTCCGCTGGTACTCACCGAACTCGAT
>JARBER010011912.1:0-12802 GCA_030265075.1 Balanus glandula | reverse complement strand
TCTCTGGGGGGGGGGCGGTTATCAACCCCCCCTACGGTTCGTGTTCGGCGCAGACCCCCTACGGTGCGAGGGTTAACATGCGATTTTTTGCTGCAAGTTTTCCCCATGGGCTCATTACTCAATGGGAACACGTCAAACAAAACAAGTTGTCCTCATAGCGCAAAAATCCCTCGTGAAAACGGCTCTAATATTGTATTGTTTACTCATTCATGTCATGGACACGAATTCAAATACATTATTTTATTGAAATTTCAGGTCGGCAGTAATTATGTCGTAATTAGTTCTCATATTTCTGATTTTCTAAACAATCAAATTCAATTTCCTTCTCAGATTCATCTGATTGACGTTTTCTCTAATACGTTTCGTCTTTCTCGACCATACGACACATGACCGCGTTTTTAGTCACGTAGAAAGCTGTCTCGAGATACACCTATGTGCTCCATGAATCATTATCCTTAATTCCAGCGGCTTCCGTAACTAAAGCTGATATCCCAACAGCTGCGGAACCGCAGTCGGCCAGTCGGCCACCACATGCTGGACACACTGTCGGCACATCGCGGCGACACAGGCGTGTGTGTTCGACGGTCGTGTGTGTCCGTGTGTGTGTGTGTCCGTGTGTCCGTGTGTGTGTGTCCGTGTGTCCGTGTGTGTGTCCGTGTCCCGCGCGGCCGCTCGAGCCGCGCGCGCGTCTCCGGCCGCCTGTGGTCATTTTTCTGACCGATGGCAGTCGCCAGCTGCGATATGATATGTCTGCTGTTATCCCACTGCGCCAGATATGAGGCAAATGCGTCATTTGTGGAGCAGATGGATTGATGGGACGTGCGATAAAGGATATGTGTGTCATTCGCTCATTACACTAATCGTCGCAATGACGCAAGCGGGATGTTCGTCGATTGGGCAACTTATGTTACAAATATAACGTCCTATATTTGAAAACTGCCGATCAAAAAAAGAAAAAAATTCGTTGTGTTTCTACAATAAATCGGTGACCAATTTTTCACCCTTGTTTTGGTTGATAAACTGTTCAGCATAATGTAAGTATAAAATCATAATGGTATCTAACTCTCGTATGCCATTGGTTAAAGATAGTGTCTTGCCGCGTTGTGCAGCACCAAGTGACTGAATATACATCATTTAAGTTTCAAACTATTCCTGGAATATTGTTGACGATTGACCAAGAAGTAATGTGGTTTACACCGCAGCAGCAACAAGGGGCTGATGTTCCGTGTCCAGCCTGCAGTCCGTTGACAGGCCTGCAGACCTGTCTGTTGTGGCAGCATGTGGTGTGTTTTCTGTGGACGGCAGCTGTCGGCAGCGGATCACCATCCGTCTCCCGTATGTCCGTCCAGCCGGTCCGTCCAGCCGGTCCGTCCAGCCGGTCCGTCCAGCCGGTCCGTCCAGCCGGTCAGTCACACCGTCCAGTCCGTCCAGCCGGTCCGTCCAGCCGGTCCGTCCAGTCCGTCCAGCCGGTCCGTCAGACCAGTGCACGGTAATCAGTCAACGCGGGACGTCACGTTTTGTCAACAGAGGAGAAACAAGGCTGAAGAACCGTCCGCTGTTGCATGCTTCAGTCCTGGAACACTCCGTGCTAAGTTAATAAAATCTCTTCTCTTATTTTTTCAAAGAAGATATTTCCAGCACAAGCAGGTTTCCTTGGAAATAGAAAATACGCACTGCGCCTATATATTCCCTTTACAGTGACACTGCACATTGGTTAGTCAGTGTCCTAGAATTGTTTTTGAGCCAGGGTGCCGAGTGGAAAATTCAGAGTGTAACTTAGCATAAAGAGTGGAAAATTAAACATAAAAAGAGCCTTTTTCAAGAATTAGCACGTCTTGCTAGCAAATAAAAATGCGTTTTCCTCTTAATTTTCATATTAATAAACAAAACAATTGAGATCAAGAGAACCTTTCACATAAAGGAGTAAAAAATAGTCTCAAAAGTGAAAAAGAGTGGAAAATAGGCTTTCGAAGTCAGAAAAGAGAGTGGAATAATATTCATTTTAGGGTGTCATTTTGCACCCAGAATTTCCAATCCTAGGACACTGTGGTTAGTTAGTTAGTTAGTTACCTCTGGTCAGCCTTTTCTACATAAAAGCTATGTCAATACCGGCTTATTGTCATGTCCCGGCACAGGACACCATTTGTTTTACCCTGCTCCCGGAGACAGGAAGTCGGCCAGCCGGTGTACATGCATGCATACATACACTTGTTATCCTGTGTGCTGACGTCAGTCCGTCTCATGTATACTCGGCTGAGTCCACCATATGGCATAAAAAGCTCTGTTCGTCATTGAGATGGCTCTAAAGCTCCGAGTCCACCCCACACCCTGCCGCTGTGTCGTGAGCTCCTGTGTGGTCCGGCGCCCACACGATTTCCACTGAGTGGCCGCGCGGTCGTGGATCGGATGGATTGAGTATGTGGTTTGGGGACGCCGGTGCCGCTGGACCGCCGCTCAACCCGGCCACAAAAACCGGGCTGGGTAAATAGACGCGTCCAGACGGGCACGAGTCCGCCCGGAGTCCGGCCCGGAGTGCGGCCCGGAGTTCGGCCCGGAGTGCGGCGAGTGGCGCCGGACGGGTGACGTCGCCCGCCGCGGCTGGTTACCGCTGGGAGATATGGCCTCTCACGTCCGTCGTGTCCGCTCTGGTGGAGTGGAACCGAACACCCGGCCGTGACAAGCGGCCAGCTGAGGTTAGCTACGGTCGCCTTCATAGGAGACTGGAGACCTACCAGTGGCCACGCCTATGCTGCGTACATGTTAGAGCTTTGTGCTCACACACTTCGTAAAGTTTGTTTATCTCTATATAATTCACACACAATGCGTCGTATCCTTCTTTGAACTCAAGAACTATCTCATTATTGCATATTTAAATGCATGTGATACAGACCCCGATGTGTAGAGAATTTTCGACATTTCTTCTTCTTCCTTACACAAATTCCCTTTTCTTTCCATCTCGCGGGAGAAGGCTGGCCAACACAGCGACACCCCGCTGTCACGTGACACTGACTTATAGCCCCGGATTGTGTGGTGTGGGATGTCCACTATTCTGAGGTGGCTCAGAGATGGGGGCCGGCTTTGGGGCGGACTCAGAGACCAACTACACGAGTTGAGACGGTCCGCTTGTCTTCAGCTCCGGCTTCTGAAGTAATTTATCGACAGCCCAGCAGCGAACCGCGCTGAAAGCACCAAGGCTATTCAACCTCAAGTATCATGAATACAACCAGGAAAAAGTACATGAGATGTTAGGAAAGATTATCCGCGGTGACAAAGGATTTTAACTGTGCTTATTTACAATAAATGTGAAGTGAAAAGTGGCAGGTATTATTAGGCCCATGGAAACTGAATGATGCAGCTCTACGACATGTTTGAACGCAGAAAGCCTAGTTTGCCCGCTAACAAAACACAGTACTCTCCTTCTCCGCTTGACGTTAGTTATAATATGAGAAATGACTTGAACAAGGCTCTGCAATTGGACTGACCTCCCTGCCTAAGCTACCTCAGGGTGGCTCTGTTGTGACCACCACTAAGTTGACTTCTTCCTGCATTCCCTCTCCGCGCCTCTGTTTCCAGTTTTCATCCCTAGTTTGGCCTCTCTGACCACACCCCCTGAGCGCGCCTCTGTTTCCAGTTCTCACCCCTGGGCTGTCCTCCCTGACCACACTCCCTGAGCGCGCCTCTGTTTCCAGTTCTCACCCCTGGGCTGGCCTCCCTGACCACACCCCCTGAGCGCGCCTCTGTCCATTGAAACAATGGGCGCATGCCGCCGCAGCCGGGTTTTACACGTGACCAGGCGCCGGTCGCGGTATCCCGGTACCGCCCCGCGCGTGGCGGCCGCCACTCCGATAGTCATGGCACGTGGACACTGGGTATCGGCACCGCGACCTCTGCCGCCGCTCCCCACCGGCGAACCATCGAATCCCAGCTGATCCAGGAGGAACGAGAGCGAGAGAGGCCGCGGCTGCTCTGGAATAAATCGGGAGGAAAAACACACGGCTAAATTGCCGGCTGGCGGGGTGATATGAACGAGTAATTACTGGCCATTATCCCGCAGCTGTATTTTGTCTGCCGGGCTCCTAGCCTGTATTGTTCTTGGAGAGCGTCGGAGCTGTTTTTCTGGGTAGATACGGAAGAGCTTTGAGTCGTTAATATCAGAGCCTGCATTACCTCCTTCCAGCCACCCCCTGCCGGGTACAAATAGATTTCCGTCTGAGCCCAGCCGCTTTACCCGCTCACCGCTAGACGATTGCAATGATGGACATGTTTTTTCTGAGGTGTGAATCATTTTGCAAGTCGAATTGGCTCTGCATTTGCCTCTGTGCTCGCTTGATTTGTTACCTGTGAGGAAACGCAGACTTGTTTTTGTGGATGGGTGAGACTGACAGAACTCATTCGGTCAGCTAGAAATCTAGCCAACCATTGTCAACAGTCGGCCGGAAATTCGGAGAGACTGAGGCGGCACCGCGTCTCACATTAGCGAGCCTGCTGGCTGCCGCATCTCCGGGATCGTCTCAAGGAGGTCATGAGTTCACGCTGGGTCCGGGCTCACGCCGTCCCCTGGGGGCATTGTTGTCGGGCCGTCGCGGCGGCGCGCATATCTGGCCGCGAGCGGTGCGCGTACGATTGGTGCCAGGCACCCCGCCCTCCCGTCTGCGGCGCGAGCACCGCCGTCCAGCCAGCCCGAGCAGCGCCGTCCAGCCAGCCGAGCCGCCTCCGCTGGTGCCCAGGTAGGCACATCCGTCCTTCCAGCGACACACCGGCACCTGGCGTAGACTCGCCGACGGTCCGCCGCCGCACCTGGCCGGCTCTCGCCACGCTGCAGACGCCGCGCGGCCGACTAGCGAGCGGACCGGGACGCCCTCGGCTGCGGCGGCGGCGGCGGCGGGCGGCGGCGGCGGCGGCGAGGGAGCGCGCCAGTTGTGTGCCGAGAGCTGTCGAAGGGAGAGTGCCGTGCGGACGTTGACGCCACTGCGCTGTACTGCCCGCTGCTGAGGAACCGCAGAGTGCGAGCCGGGGGAAGTGACACGACACTCGGCAGATTGTGACACCCGTGTGCAGTTGGCTCTATCTTGTGACGGTGGGGAGCGATGCAGGTGGTGTGACGCCGACACCGAGCGAAAACAACTCCAGCGACATGTATTGGATTTGTGGATTGCTCTTAGCAGGTGAGTTTTGGTTCGGTAATCCGCAGCCAGTGTTTGTGATGTGCTTTTTTTTACTGCTGCTCAACAGCGATATAAATACAGACATCCATTTGCAACGCAGTTTCCTCGTAAGCAACTTTTTCAGTTTTCTTTTCTCGCACACACATCAACATGTTGAGCGTCTTGTTAACCGATGAAGCATTTATGTTGGTTGCCCGCTGCATGTCACTTGCTGCACTTTTCAGAATATCAGTAGGAACTACGTTCAGATGGCATGACATCCGTCTTCATCCTTATTCGCTTCATGTCTGAATCCCCGTACCTGGCTACATTTGCCCCCGCTACCTGACTTTATTTACACCCTGATAACTGGCTACATTTACACCCCGGTTCATGGCTACATTTACACCCTGGTACCTGGCTATATTTACCCCGCGATCCGCTGCTGACGTGCCAGCTGCCAGATGACCAGCCTCGTCCTGAGCGCGGCCAAACCAGCGAACCTTTCATTCGCCCGCTGCTGACCTCACGTCTTCTCCTTCAACCATCTGCAAAAACGCTAATCGTCTTCTGATTGCTGGCGCACCGTTCTGCATTGTTGCATGCCTTATACGCGTGTGTCGAGCCACGGGAGGCAGCGGAGGCAGCGGAGGGGGCACTGACGGCCGCGCGGCGGGGCTGCCGTCCACTGGGGCTGTAATTGCCCGGTCGCGGCGCCTGCCAGTCGGCAGAGTCCCTGTTCCCTGTGCACCCTCCGTGCTCCCGTGCAGCGCCGGCCACAGGATCCGCCGACGCCGAATATGGAGGCGCCGCCGCCAGTTGCATGCGCGGGGCATTTACTGGGCGGCGTATCGGCGCCGGAGATCGACCCTTCGTGCAAGACGGGCTTAATCAGGAATCATACGCCATTTTGACGGGTTTTGAGGTGTTGTGACGTAACAACTTTACATTGACGCCAGGGTAATTTTATGTGCATAACCATTAGCTTTGGGTATGCACCGTTCCTGTTAAACTGTGTTGATTGGGAAGGAAACACGTCGGTCGATTAGCTAGGCGAAGAGGCAGGTTTTTGCGGCGGAGTTTTTCCCCGCAGAGGTCGGACAGTGAAGTATTTTCCCTAACGAGTGGGTGCTGTCAACGCCTTTCCGGCCCAGTTTTCAGCGCAGCTCCGTTCCGAGTATTAATGATCGCGCCTAACGACCACGGGGAACATGAGCCAGGAAAACTGACTCCTGAACACGCCGAGGCAGCGCTCTGCCCGGCGCGGCGCCAAGGGCCGCTCCAGTTTCGGTCACTTTCCTCGCCGTTTTCGTCCGCGTCGAAAGCAGAAGTTGTGTGACCTCCGCCAGTTTTGGGCGCGTGACGCCAGGCTGGGCGTGGAAAATGGACCGCGAAACGGCGCCTTTCTGGAGAGCCGAGTCATCACTCGCTCCGCTGCGCCGCGTTTGCAGGTCACTGTCTGATGCACCGCGCTACCGCTGGGCAGGGCACAGGATAGGACACTGCACACGACACTGCACAGGACAGGATTCGGGACAGGGCACAGGACAGGGTACAGGACAGGGCACAGGACAGGTCACTGCACAAGGCACTGCACAGGACAGGATACGGAACAGGGCACAGGATAGGGTACAGGACAGGGCACAGGACATGACACTGCACAAGACACCGCACAGGACAAGATACGGGCAGGGCACAGGACAGGGCGGAGGACTGGGTAGTGGGCACAGGACAGAGCACAGGAAAAGGCAAATGAAACAGCATAACAAACACCGGACGTGTTGGCGTTAAACGTTTAGCTCGTTAACCATGCAAGGATCAAAGTTGATAGATACCGCCTGCGTCTATCTTAACGTCTTTTCGTCCGCCTACCGTTCACGGACACACGTAAATACTGCCGGCGACGGGCTCACGTCTATGTCAAGCAACACAATGTCTAATAATTGATGCAGACGTGTCGAAGTGTCGACATGAGCACTGAGCAGCAGTCGGCTCGTCCCCTGCACCAGCACGCTTCGGACGCCGCCTTCGGCACCGGCACGTGAGGGAAGGGCAGCACGGCGTCCCAGTTTCGCGCGGTCTGGGACGGCTTCTGTCCCTGAGCCCCGCAGCCCGTGAGCGCGAACGTGACTGAAACCATGCGCGGACACTGCGCGAACCCCGCCGGCGGCGTCGCCAGGCGAGGACCCAGTTTCGGAGCCCTACGTGCCCAGTTTGGCCGCTTCGAACCGGCCGGGCCATCTTTAGCCGACGATTTACGACGTCTGACGCCGCCTTTCGACAATTTACGCGTGGACAGCGGCAGTAATCTGGTAAAACACGGCCGCTGCTCGGGTGTGCGGCCATTGTGCGGTCCCCGCCTCGCCGCACCTCGCCGCGTCCCCACCCCGCCGCAGTGCGCAGACGAGCCGCCAATGGGCCGCTAACCCCACCGACTTTTGTCACGGCGCGCCGGCCGGCCGGGGAGCGATTTCTCCGCGGCTGGTGTGGGGAGACGGCCGCTTTCAGGCGCTGTTCCCACCTGTCCGCCGACTCCGCCCCTGCGGCCGCGGCCAGTCATCCGTCATAGCGGCGCATGCAAACACCGCCTGCTGCCGACGGTCGCGGGTACGGAGGGGTGTGCAGGCGGGACGAGGAGGCATAGCAGGGACGGCGGCTACACAGGAACATACCGGGGCTCGCCGGAACACAGCGGACAGTGCAGACGGCGGTGCGGGTTGGCCATTGATGCTTCACCCACGCCGCGCTCACGCTGAATAGGAACAAAAAGGCTCCATCGGGCACAAGGAGCTGTGGGCACTTTCATCGTGGCCGACAATTAAGAGCGACAAAAGGCTGTTTAAAGCGTTTGAAATGCATGCCGCTTTGGGTTTCGTTCCGTCGTGAATGGGAGTCCAGTAATTGTCTGGAGAAAACAATGGAGCGCCGATTGTGCTCCAAGTGGCTACATGGCTCGTGCCTACACCGACATGAGCATTCATCATGTGTAATGCGCATGTTCTAACTTGACCAGTGACTATAATTGAATTAGTCAGACAAAGACCAGTCGTGATTTACCTGGTGTCGTTGTTCGGAAGCGTTCTTGCGCTCTTAATCAGAAAAAGGCATGTGAAAGCTATTTGTGAATATTGTTTTTTGGCTGAATGTTTCTATCTGGCTTACACAAAATGCAGATATCCTAAGTATAAAAAACATCCAAAACGTGTCTCTGTGACAGAACAAATGTTTGAACCATTTGTTTCCGTGCAGCAATAGTCGCCTGCTAGAGTTAGATGCTCAGATAGTAACCAGGGCAGCATATCATTTTGCAAAACGTTGGCTGCAAGATAGGAGATGTAATTATTTTTACTTGAAAAACATCTCACATTGTCCTCGTTGTTACTATTGTCAGTGTAATCAACAAAAAAATAATAGGTCATTTTTGTGAAAATAGGCCAGGTTCGGCAGCGTAAAAACAGAACTGTGGAAAGCACGGTGAAACACAAGCACATAAAAATAAAGCTTCTTATTTCTCATTAAGTGGCCAGCAGACACGTTGTTTGATCCTATTAGATCCCTAATTCTGGCGTCGCTTTGTTCATTTTCTACTACGATCTGGGTATCAAGAAGCAGCGGAAATGCGGAGATCCGCCTCGTTCCACTTTCCTTCCGAAGCAGCTCAGCAGTCCAGGAGCGCCTCTGACTCAGTGCCGAGTGGTAGCGGCACCTGCCCAGCGGCGGCATCTCCCAGCGGCGGCACCTCCCCAGCGGCGGCACTTCCCCAGCGGCGGCACCTCCCAGCGGCGGCACCTCCCAGCGGCGACACCTCCCCAGCAGCGGCACCTCCCCAGCGGCGGCGGCCGCGTCTCCGTGTCTCCGGTCCCACGCTGCCACCGCCGGCCTCGGCAGACGACGCGCGTCGCCAGACCACGCTTCCGGCGCGGCAGTGACCATCGCCAACGGCCGCTGCTGTCCGGTGCTGCCGTGCCGCCCTCCGCTGCAGTGCCTACCGCCCTCCTCTGCCGGTGTCGCTGCCACTTACCCTGCCACCCGCCACTAAAGCCGCCATGCGAAGCGCACCATTTGTTACACATCGCTACCGATAGTTCTCAGATGAAACGGTTATAAAAAGACACAGGGAAAGCTAAATTCGCCAAAAACCTTCCCTAAAATATAAAAAGCAGCCAAAGCGTCTAATAGTCTCGAATCCCTTACGGCAGATTGCGTGACTCGGAGTCCTCACAAAACTTCCCAGAAAGTCGGTCATTTTCTCCTCCGTCGCTCCGTGACGTCACGCTCGGTCCTCCGTGACGTCACGCAACGGACAGTCCAGCTCCAGCCAGTGGGCGGAACGCGGACACGTGGGAAGCGGGGCCGGTGTGGCCGAGCGTACCACAGCCGTGAAGGTCACGGAGTCGGTACGGCCCGGGTGTTCCAGCTAGTCGGCCAGGTCATGGAGTCGGGACAGTCCGGGCAGGGCTGGCCGGCGAGTAGACCCGTCAGACCGACCGGGGGGTGGAGAGGATGGGTCCCGCCGGACGGTGGGCTGAGAGGGGCACGAGCGGTCTGCACGCTCCTGTCATGATCCCAGCGGGGGCCGGGCTGGGGGGCCGCGTATGGAGGGAGGTGTGATTTAACTGATTTGCATAATGATTTAAACATGATGACGTGCAAGATGGGAGGCTGCAGTGGAGCTGGGTTTGGAGTGGATGTAATACAATGCTGGAGACGGAGGAGGCAGGTGGTCGCAGACATGTTCCCTGGCATCATGTTCATCAATGACAATGGACATTGTTTACCATACATTCACCTTGCACACAAGGTGACCGTTCGTGCACGCTCACCTGCTATGTCCAGGTCTCCGGACGCTAAACTTACAAATGTTGCTTCCTTACCTCCGGGAGGAAAGCAGCGAGTGCATTGTTACTCCACGGTGTGAATCAGCGAGACACGGAAAGCACCCCTTCCATCAGCTCGGAGATGTTCCAGCACAGCCTGCAGCCTGATCCGGTTACCACCCTCGCTCTCCGATCGTCATGCTCTGTCCGCTCCATTGCGCTGTCACAGGCCACGCGGCGGGACGTTGCAGAACCCATTCGTCCCCGCACCATATCGGTCACTGGACGCTCCATACCGGTCACGACTGGCTCCGCCCAGTGAACAATGAGACGCCACGGACCGCCGCGCCCACCGGTGGACAGGGCGGACAGTTGTCTCACGACAAGACAGTTGTCTCACCACGTCCCCCATCCCGCCACCGGCGAGGCAGAGCGCATCAGAAGACTGAGACTCGGATGTGGAGAGCCAGCGCTGCGCGGAGCACGGGTGAATGTGTCCCATGGGAGTGGTCCGTCCTCCCGTGTGAGATTGACCGCCCACGTGTACAGCACTGTATAGCAGGGGAGTTTATATCTCCCATAAACGATGTCATCTCAAACTCTGCACCCCGCCCGCCTGCATAAAGGTGGCGTCTGTTACGATAGACAGTTCAGGGGTGTCGACTGCCCAGTACGCTAAGTCGGCAGTTTTAGACATGGAAGTCAATGCTGGAGCATTCTACGGCATGTTTCCCGCGGGTGATAGCAACGTTTAACATTTAATAGGTTAAAAGACCACGAAAATTGTTTGAACAATAGTGGCGCTGGTCACAGAAACCTTCAAATTCAACGCACCCACCCATCTGAAGATGTCACTGCTGTTCACCGGAGCGTTCACCGCTTTTCACCTGGGCGTTCACCTGAGCGCAGCGGTGCGTTGTCACTTGTCAGCCCATTATTTCCGGCGTCATTAATTGTGTTTGTGGGCCCGGGCCGCCCTCCAGACGCGCCCGGTTCCCACGGCGTGCGGCGCCCCCGGCCGCCTCTGTTTCGGGCAGCACTCCGCCGAGAAAACAGCAGATGTTATGGCTGCAGGTGGCTGCCGAGGCGGTTTCGGGTTCCTACGCCATGACGTGCGCTGTTTGACGCAAACCTGGCTGGCGTTTGCTGACATAGCGCGACGCAAAACACCGCGGAAAAACGCGGGAGCGACGGGCGCGCATAAACGAAGGGGCAGTGAGACGGAGGGGAGGACTCATGGGGAGACGACCTGGGGTGACTCATAAAAGGAGTGAAGCGAAACGGAGCTGAGGCTCGTGTAATCTGCTTGGACAGCTCGTATGGAATAGCGACGTCTGCCCAGACCGAGAAGCATCCGAGTCGCCGACTCCACTCCGGCACCACCACCGAGAAAGCCGGCAGGTCAGCGGCGTCCCGAGGCCGTATCATCAACACCACCTGCTCTGTCAGCGGTACCGTGCGTGGTCTGAGAAGGAGCGTGTTGTGCTGCCTTCAGCGCGTGGTCCGCCAGTCACGCATACAACCGATCGGCCCACTGGCCGCCGTCTTCGCGCCGCCCGCCGCCTCCGCCGCGCGCTCTGGGAAAGGACGCCGGCCAATTGTCTCTGACCGGTTCCCATGTCGGCGTCGGTGACGGGGCGGCGCGGGACTTGTCGAGGTCACGCCGCGACAGGCGCGCTTCTAACCCGTAATGTGCCCTAACGATCCCCAGTGCGGAGCGGCCGGCGCGCCCGCCGCTCGTCTCGTTACTTCGGCCGCCAATCTCGGCGGTGAGTCAGGTGGCCGTCCCGTCCGCTCTCGGGCGCACCTGCCGCCGCCGCCGCCGCCGCCGCCCGCAGCGCGGTGGACCTGCGTTCCCACGTCGTCCAGGAAGCGGCCAATTTAAACTGGCCCGCGTGGCAGCCGGCGGCGGCGGCGGCGAGGGCGGAGGGAGCGCGCCGGAGCGCCCGGCCGGCCGACCTGCCCCCAGTGACCCGCCGGTCGGCGCGGCGTCCGCTCTCACAGCGCAGACTCGCAGGCGTGTGCCGGCGGCGGCGGCAATTGGCGGCGGTTAGTGGTGGTTGGCGAGTTGTCAGGTGGAGAGCACTGACCGCCCTGTGCCCGGCGTGGGCCCGGGTCGTGACTCTGCAGTGTGCACTGTAGTGCTGACTGACAGGAGGGGGCCACAGTGACGCGCTCTGTAGTTAGCCATCCACTGCTATCTCTGTTTTGTGTGTCTGTTTTTGCATTGCTGTCATGCAACCAGTAACATGGATAAACATCCGTGATAGACACCAATTACTTGAAGTATTTTTTTGTAAAACAAGTTCTGCCTGTATGTGGCATTTTGCAAAGGAATATTTCCGGACTTTTCAAGTAGTTCGATAACATCTCGACACAAATGTTTACGAGCGCACTTCATAGCGGACATGCCGCCCAGTGACAGCCCGGCAGCGTACCCCGGCTGAGCGACCCTCTCCCTCCCCTCCCTCGTCCCCAAAGAAGTCCTACATTCACCAGCCGGGCCTTTGTTGACGAGTTCGGCACTCCCCCGCTCAGAGGGCAGCCGGGGTTAATGAAGCTGTCCAGCAGGACTACACAAATAGCCAGACAAATGATTTACATCTGGCGGTCCTGCTGTTCCCGTAAACAGATCACCTCGGAGACCGCCCCGGGGCGTCCGGGGGCGCCCGGGGGCGCCCGGGGGTCGACTGAGGGACCTGCGGGCCGCCAGGGGGCCGGCGGTCCCCACACAAACCTGCGAGACCAGCGCTGGTCGCTGACAGACGCCGCACGCGACACAGACACGCACATTTTTGTCGGAGGAGGGCGGCTCGAAAGCGAACGAGATTGCCGTTTGTT
>JARBER010011801.1:0-12808 GCA_030265075.1 Balanus glandula | reverse complement strand
GGCGATCCGGGACCGAGCGCCACGACCGGGACCGCCACAGAACCGGCAGGATCGCGACCCGAAGGTGCGAGCTTGCTAATGGTTACGATTTATGGGGATTGTTTTGCCATTGAATTGCCAGTCGAATGATGTCTCGATTTTGACTGTGCAGTGAGTACACGATTCGTTATTGAGGAAAACGTGGGTTACATTTTATCTGGGCCACCCTGTAGTATGAGCACACCGTGTCTCCGACACCGTCAGAACATGAATGGAATTCGAAGTTCGCTACACAGCTCTACACACCCAGCTGGAACGCAAACGCCCTGCGTTGGCCACCACACGTTACGGATAGCTGCAATGCAGATTGCAGACCATAGGTATGCGTGGTAGCGATTCTCCGCACTTACAAATGGTTCCACGGACAACATAGCGAGCGCCGAACCGACCACTGATGTACGCGGTATCTGAGTAGAACGAGCTCAATTGTGGCGACTAATTATGTTCGGGACTATTCCGTGTCGCAACTGTATGCCCCGTCACATCGCGATACGCAATTGAGCCGGGCGAACAAACTCGTCACATCCGGTATGATTCGAAGTGCTGGGAAAACCCAGCCCGCCAGATAAATATTGATTAACAGTCTGACGCCCTGCAGCCGTCCTGCCCGTATGATATATGAGCTTCATTAAAAACACGGCGCAGAGCTACCGAGAATGCTCGGGAGGACGGGGTTAATCCCAATTCCCAGCTGGTTGATATGACCGGGCACGCCATGAACATTGAGCTGTGGATCAAGTTTGGTCTTATTCATCGGATTTCTTTTGGTCGCCGGTTAACAATTTGTTCACAATCGCACGATAAAATGACATTACCAGAAAAAAAAGATACGTACTTACGTTATTTTGAAGTGGATGACGTAATTGGCGCAGAATGAAGTGGCCAGAAACGTAACCAAGACAAGAATAAATTGATTTAAAATCCAAATAATGTGACAAAGACCAGCATTTGAATTTAAAATTTGAATTAGAACAACGAAATTTACTTTTTGTGGTATAGACTATAGATGCTTCCAGGCTAGTGTAATTATTTCAATAGCTTCTCGTTATTATACATTATGTGGCACGATATCTCGTCTCTAGCAGACCCGAAAGCCGAATTTTCCATCACAAATGTGTCTTGGGCATTTGGCCTGGGGTTTTGTATCTGAGACAGAGGACAGGTGGTTCGCGAAGAAAGAATATACCAAATAACTAACTGGAAAAGTTAGTGCTCTAGGATAGCATCGTTTCAGTTAAAGTTAAACCAAAACATTTGAATTGAAATAATTTATAATGCTTTTGAAGAAGTTAGCGGATGATACAAGATATATTCCTATATCTACTGGCTGAATCTTGTTGTATTCTTATAGACCATTGTCATTGTTTAACACCAGAGCGATATCTCCAGAAAGTAAGCATCTCGGGACTCATGTTGGTGGGGTGTGTACCGTGTACTGGGTATGGATCTCCCTATAGGTCAGTAGATACCAGACTACCAAGCGAAACTGCGCAGATCGACTGTCCGATTATAGCGATACAATTCCAGCACCGCCTAGCCACCTCAGCCGTCCCACCCATCCCTCTGCCCCTGGCTGGTCTGTCTGTCCTGTTCAGTGCTCACCCAACGCTCTGTCCCGGCCCCTGTTGGCCCTGCGGCGGCGACGGCGGCTGGTACGAACTGTACCGGGCGAGGGCGTGTGCAATCTGTCAAGATGACTAACAGCCCCTCCTCCTATCACCCACAAAACACACACACACAGAGGCGTCTCACTCAGCGCGTGTTTATTGCCGAGGCGAGCCGGCCGCGTGACCGCCGCGACCCACCGAGGTGACCTTGCCTGTCTCCGTCCCGAGCCGGCGGATATTTCCTCCTTACAGGCCGGCCAGCCCGACCGGCGCCGCCGTCCGCCACAGCGTCGGTACAGAGCACACAGCGGTCCGGTGATCCATGGTTACGACGGTCACGACATCTCACTGGTCAAACGCGCCGGCTGGCGATGAGGTACCGTGTAGCAGCGAGCAGGACATGACCGCTCCGCGAGCCGACCGGCTGGGGACGGTCACACTCCCTCGCCCCTTCTACAGTCTCCGGTGGGAGCCAGCCAGCCAGTCACTGCAGCCCCTCCCAGGTACACCCGACAATCGACACTCCAGCCCGCCTCTAACGCTTCCGCCCAACCTTGGGCGGAGTCTTCTTGCTCAGAGCCTTCTTGCTAGCCGATCGCAGCCTCTTTGCCATCGGAGGAGTCTTCTTTGACAACGAGTTGGGCGTCTTGGGTGTTGTAGCAATTGCGGGTGTTGCGGTCATCTTGGGTGTTTTGGTCGTCTTGGGTGTTTTGGTTATCTTGGGTGTTGCGGTAATGATGGGTGTTGTGGCCATCTTGGGTGGTGTGGTCATCTTGGGTGTTGTGGTCATCTTGGGTGGTGTGGTCATCCTGGGTGTGGCAGCCTTGGGTGTGACAGCCTTGGGTGTGAGAGCTTTGGGTGTGGCAGCCTTGGGTGTGGCAGCCTTGGGTGTGACAGCCTTGGGTGTGACAGCCTTGGGTGTGACAGCCTTGGGTGTGACAGCCTTGGGTGTGGCAGCCTTGGGTGTGGCAGCCTTGGGTGTGTCAACCTTGGGTGTGGCAGCCATGGGTGTAACAGCCTTAGGTGTGACAGCCTTGGGTGTGGCAGCCTTGGGTGTGACAGCCTTAGGTGTGACAGCCTTGGGTGTGACAGTCTTGGGTGTGGCAACCTTGGGTGTGGCAGCCTTGGGTGTGGCAACCTTGGGTGTGGCAACTTTGGGTGTTGTGGCCGTCGCCTTGGCGGCTGATTTGGGCGTCGCCGTCTTGGGTTTGGTGGCGGCGGGCGTGGCGGGGTTGCTGAGGGCAGGGGCGCTGGCCGCCGGCCGCGACAGGCGCCGTTTGATGACGTTCGGCGGCGTCTTGAAGGTGACCTCGTCATCGCTCGCGTCCACCTCCATCATAGCCAGCGGCGCAGGGTCGGCCGGGGTGCCGGCCGACGCGACGCCGGCCGCCGGCGGCACCGGCACCGGCTCGATCTCCTGTCGACAGCGGGGAACGCCACACGTCAGTCACGCAGCGCGCCCGATGATAGCACCAACGGCAGCCAGCGCCATGCAAACTAGATATATTTTGACAGATAAAAAATATCGGACTCGATGTGTAAAGGACATCGAGTGAAGTTCGAAACACAGCTAAGAAGCTGTGTTCCGGCCTTGACCTCGAATAATTTGCAGCACATTGCAGTTTGCCATTTAATAGCTGTCGTGTTTGATTACTATGAAGAGTCAACTTCACATAATATTTGATTGAACAAGAGACGTTCCATGTTAGTACTCCTTCACTTGGTCATTAATTTGTTTTATAACTAACTGAAGAAGTATTCATACGGAACGCATCTTTGTCAATAAAAGACATGATCATGCGGAGTTGATTGTACGTATTTATAAATGAGAAATAAATGCTGACAATTAAGACTGCCTTACACTGAGCCTACACTGAGCCTCATATGCGAAGCGAGTGTGTGGGGTGGCGGGCGGGTCGTGTGTTTGGAAGCACCAGACTTACACGCCGGATGGTATTGTGTGAGTGCGGTAAACTTTATTATTTATCTTTCGACAAACTCCCGCGGAGTGAAAGACCCGCAACGCGCTATGCGAGTTTGTGTTGCGAGGCTCGTCTGCACAGTTGGTCGACTTTCAGGACAGCCGCCCTAAATGCCAACATTGGCCCCTCGCACCAAGTGTAAACACTCGTCACCAGCGCCAAACATCGGCGTCCTCGCCACCAGGAGGGAGGGTGAGGGGGAGGGGGTTGATAGCAGTGTGTTGACGCGTCTATTCGCCGCTAAACTGCCGCCGACATAGGCTGAACGAATACAGGCTGTTGCCGGCCCCATGTTTTCAAAGCTGATTCATTATCACTAAATTCACTCGACGGGATTTCTATCCAGACACCATTCCAGGTATATGTATTATGTATGTAGTGTCGTGATTTTTAGTCCCTGGTGGACATCCAGCCGCGGCACGTCGCCGTTGCTCCTATCGCTAGACTTCCGATGACCAATGCACATGGGCAGGGGGACGGGCGGCCCGTGAACCACATCCCGCCGGCTGTGGACGGAGTCACGGGATCACGACCGTGAGTCAGGCCAGCGGCCAGCTGACCTTTAGTCATCGCAGGCTCTGAGGTCAGCTGTATGACCGCAGGCAGATACCTGAGTCCGCCCGGTGGCTGACCACACGGATTAATGCTGCAGCTGCGCCGCGGGCTAAATTCACCACAGCCGCCCACACAGCACCAGGGATCGGTGTACACTTACACATAGGATAAACCGGAGCAACAAGGCATTTGCCGTACTGCAATATATAGGTGCATGGTATTGTATCGGGTTCACTTTTTACGTTCAGCGGAGTAATTTCCTTATAATTTGCCAAAATATTAACTCATTTGTTCAGAGTTCACGCGCACGGAGGCGGCGAGGCAAACCCTTACATTTTAATCGGGTTCAAAGTAGAGATGCAAAAATTTCTCAAAAAACAGGAACCGGCACCGGCCCCGTCACAGCCCATCATGAGTTGGGACCGGCATCAGGCCCGGCCACATGTGGCAGAACCGGCCAGGCCCGGCATGCAGCAGTATGCATGTCTACAGCAGCATACATTTAACTATAATGTTACCCCGAACTTGTGCTGAGCCCGGCATAAGACCGGCAAGCCTGGTTCAGGCACAGCATCAGGCCCGCCGGGCCTGAATTTGGAGCCGGCGCCGGCTCCGTGGTCCTGAAATTTGCATCTCTAGTTCAAAGTATTACGGGGAGCGCCGCCCAGGGAAGTGTACGTCCAGGTTAAGCGGTGAAATGTACAAGTATTATGTGTGACGAGCGTTTTCCAATAATTTCTACTGGATTACTGTGTCTTTCCTGTTCGGTAAATGTTCCTAATTGCAGATGTGGGAGACGGGGCAGACGGGCATTCCAATGCTGGAGGCAGCTGGCTGGTCTCCTATTCCAAAACTATGGGGATCGGAACCTTTTCCACTCCTTCCTACCTTTTCACGGCATCGCCTAACTAATTAACACAACATATTTAAGTTTTAAGATTCAGCGTAATAGTTCAAAATAAATAACATATTTGTGAATGTATATTTAGGTCACACACATGAGAAGCACTAACCCATACGGGGAGCACCGCCCGGGTTAGGCGGTATTCCCCATCCAAAAGGATTGCATTGAAAAAGAGTTGAATATCAGCGGTTATGCGCTGTCATAACCGCTGATATTGCAAAATCACGGTGTGTGTCGCCGAAGTTTAACACTAAGAAGCATCATTACACGTGGAAAGACAAGCACGTTATCATTTATTTCATAAGATTGCATAGGAAGTGAGAAATTCATGAAAGCTTATCATTTAGCTGAGACGTATGATTTATAATTTCAACTTCGCCCTGTATAACACACATGACACACAAAACTAAAATTTTCGGATCAAGTAACATGCTAAGAGACGCACGAAAATAACCAACAGCTGATAATCTACGCTTTCTCATTTTTCAGATACTGGCACGGCACGGGCCGGTATTCCGATATGGCACGGCATGGGCCAGTATTCCGATATGGCACGGCACGGGCCAGTATTCCGATATGGCACGGCAAGGGCCAGTATTCCGATATGGCACGGCATGGGCCAGTATTCCAATATGGCACGGCACGGGCCAGTATTCCGATATGGCACGGCACGGGCCAGTATTCCAATATGACACGGCACGGGCCAGTATTCCAATATGGTACGGCACGGGCCAGTATTCCGATATGGCATGTTACGGGCCAGTATTCCGATATGGCACGGCATGAGTCAGTATTCCGATATGGCACGTTACGGGCCAGTATTCCGATATGGCACGGCATGGGCCGGTATTCCAATATGGTACGGCACGGGCCAGTATTCCGATATGGCACGGCACGGGCCAGTATTCCGATATGGCACGGCATGGGCCAGTATTCCAATATGGTACGGCACGGGCCGGCATTCCGATATGGCACAGCACGGGCCAGTATTTCCATATGGCACGGCACGGGCCAGTATTCCCATATGGTACGGCACGGGCCAGTATTCCGATATGGCACAGCACGGGCCAGTATTCCCATATGGTACAGCACGGGCCAGTATTCCGATATGGCACGGCACGGGCCAGTATTCCCATATGGCACGGCACGGGCCAGTATTCCGATATGGCACAGCACGGGCCAGTATTCCCATATGGCACGGCACGGACCAGTATTCCGATATGGCACGGCACGGACCAGTATTCCGATATGGCACGGCACGGGCCAGTATTCCCATATGGTACGGCACGGGCGGCCCCAGTGGGCGGTGTTCCCCGGGTTTACCCTACTGAACAGGGCCAGACGAAGCACATACGGGTTTGGTTGGCTACTTGTATAACTGCGCTGTTTAAAGTCATTTTCACACTAAATGTACTGTAACGCACAACAAAGGTCACACCTTGCACTCGATGCAAATTTGATAGCTTGAAGAATGCTAAATACGGGTACCTCTTTACTAAATCTGAACGAATTAAAACCTCATATGCATAAAACATCGTTGTAATGACACTTATGCAGGTATCACTCAGTTCTCACCATTTGTCCTTAATTGGCGAAAGAGCACCCAATCTCCACCAATTACGAGCACAATTATTCGTCATCTAGTGAACGATCTATCAGTTTAATGAACCTGAAAAGCCAAATAATGCAATGCAATTTTGATGTTCCCGCGTAGCCAAGTGAGGCATTGCATTAAATTGCAGCGCAATGCCATGACTCCCCTTGCCCCCTCAACTCGCCCCACAGTCAAGCACAGATGGCAGGTGTCCCACAAGACATCGTCACCGCCACCGGCCGACTACAGAGCATCTCTCATTGGACAGCGTCGCCGGTACAACGTCAGCGTCGCAGGGGCCGCCGGTCCCGGTCCGCCTACCAGTGCGGCACAGAGCATCGTGTATTGTGTAATGACATGCATTGATGCACGGTACGGCCAGCTTTGGCATTGCTGCAAACTTTTGAATTGACGCACGATAATCGTTTGCATCTTGTTTCATTTACAAAAGCTTTTCACATACCACGGATAAAATGACTGAAATATGACAATGAAATATGACAAGCGACACAGAAAATATATCTATAAGATGAACTGATTGCAAAGGAATACAAATAGGCATCAACCAAATCGGCTATTAGCCGCAAGGGACACCAGGGCAGATACCTGTAGTATAGTCATTAACCACCTCATTACATAAACAAATGCATATTTCGTAATCGTATACATAAAGGAAAATATAAACAGGAAAAAAAAAATAATTAAGTTAAGAACTTCTGTCTCCTAAGCAATAAATGAATACGAAAAAGAAACTTGTATATAAAAGAGTCACTGGACAGGTAACTATCAAGTGAGTTAGGCTCATAGCCAGTCACATAAATTCCTTCTTAGCGCCGGATTACAAAGCACCTTAGACATCGGCGTTTCCTCGGTCGAATCATGACGAAGCATAATCAGCCTCTATTGTATTGTCCAAACTGCTGAATCAGCAATAGCATATCCGCGGCAGCAACACCGGGACAATGGTCGAAACCAGCTGCAACGGGGGCATTCCACGATAGATCGACCAAAATTTGTTTAAGTTCACACCACCACATTTTTTATTTTAATGAAATATTGGCTACACGGTCCATTGGTGCCCTAAAGTCGATGGTGACATCGCCAGATCTCTAAGGTCACAATTATTGAGATATAGCCTCGGACATTTTTGCGAGGTCCTGTTGCAGGGTAATCTTTGGAGGCCTGTAGCTCCAAAACTACCAAGCATAATGCACCACATAGGCACATTTTGTTGACCGTAATGAACTAGGAAACATTGTAGTGATTTTCAATTTTCAAAATTTTGAGTTTTATTTTTTTATGAAGTCATTTTTGGGTGTGCCTATACCCCTTAACCGTTAAAAAATCAAATTCTTGTTGGTTTATAATAAAGCTTTATTATTTATCAAAAGTTGAGAAAAATAAAAAAAGGTTTTTCTACTGCAAATGCTTAAAAGTGCTATATAGGCAAAAAAATTAAAATAAATAAATACAATATTTAAGATATAAAATCTGTTTTATTTTTTATCCACTCATGATACATAATAAAGCTTTATTATAAACCCCCGAAATTGAAATTTTTAACGGATAAGGGTAGGTATATGCAAAACAAAATAAAAAAATATGACGTCATAACAAAATCAAACTCTCAAATTTTGAAAATGAGAAATCACCAAAATGTTGCCCAGTTCATTGCGGTTACGAAAATCTGCCTATGTGACGCATTATGTTCGGTAGTTTTGAAGCTACAGGCCTCCAAAGATTACCCTGCAACCTCGCAAAAATGCCCGAGACTATATCTCAAGAACCATTGACCTCAGAGATCTGGCGATGTCACCTTATGCCACCACGGCGATATTTCAGGGCACCAAAGAACCCTGTAGCCAAAATGTCATCAAAATAAAAAATGTGGTGGTGTGACCCCTTGGGCTATCTGTCGTGGAATGCCGCAACGGCAACATTACTTCGCTAGGAAGGCTTGATCCCAATTGTGCTGGTTATGCCGTCCGCGACTTTGAGCATATCGTGCAATTACTTTCAAATGTTTTTGCTGGGCTTTAAGTACCACAAGGGATTTTTCCTAGCATGATTCTCATTTTCGTTTTGTCTGTTTCGTTGGCTCCACCCCCGGCTATGCAGTATGTACGGATTGCAGTTACACAGGGCGCGCCGTGTGCTCTGCCCAATGTCGGACGTGGCCGTGTTTGTCCAGAGTCGACCGAATGCCCTCCTCAGAGCCACGCCGCGACCCAGTGACCACCGCCAGACACCGTGTCAAGCATACAATATGCACCACACCACTTCCCAAACATTGCCGGCGGCACTGCGACTCAAGGCCAACGCTGTGTACCAGCTGGACAGCTGCACTCGACAACACAGTGTCAGCCGCATGACGTCCTGATGGTGAGACGATGACCACTGAGTAATCGAGGATACAGAACCATGGCCGATATTGGTTAGGCCACGCCCCCTCCCCAACACAGACACCACCCACTGAACAAAAATATACTGCCCGGAAGCACACCCGACCGCGCGGAAGGCCTTGAGAGCAATAACGAAAAATGTGTTGCAAATAGCAATGTTTCTGAACAGCGAGCAGAGCTGTTTGGACAGACGGGTGCTGACATTCACACGGCCTGGGGGTCGGAAGCTGCGCAATATTCTGCAGGGAGTCTGCTTCACACTGCGACACAATGATAGATCATTCTTTTCTTAGAACTTACTGACTTACATCTGTGAATCAGACACGTTCACAGAGGCTTTGCCGAACAGCCCACAAGTGCACAATGATAAGATGAAACAACATGGGAGAAAATGGTGCAATCAAGTGGCGTTGGTTTTTACGTACGTCTGCATATGTAATACTCTGTTTTAACCACGGTGGAGTGGGTGTGGGTGAGGGTGAGGGTGTGGGTGTAGGTGTGGGTGTGGGACGGGTGTGGGTGTGGGTGTGGGTGTGGGTGTGGGTGGGAATATGGGAAATTGTACTTCCCTTCCGTAATCTGCCCCTAACTTAAAAATCGTTTAATAATATATCAACACTTAACTTGCTATTCCTTATGCTGCATCAACTATAAGTTTTTTTTCTTCAGAAAATTCCGATGAAATTAATCCAGAACTTTTCGAGATAATGACGTTTTACTGGCGTTATGTCATCTCAATTTCAATCGAAAAACGATACATGTTTGACAAATCGTAGAGAATCGTGTGTAAAAGCAATTTGCAAACAAAAAACGTAAAAAGATAGGAAATTAAATTTTCTACTCCCATGGCCTGTATGGACGCGTCCTGATGAGGTTTAGGTAGAAAAAAGGCGCGTTACTGCCATGAGTCTATTTGGCTGTGCAGCTAAACTGAGGCAGGCGTCGCTAGTAGCGCGTAGCGAGCAGCTGCTGAGTGTTTATGGTGTATATGGTGATAGGCGGCACGACACGGCTGTGCACAGCAGACGAATGTGAGATACAGGCTGTGTATCTGCTCCTTCTCGGCTTCCGTTTCACGCCGTCGCACTGAGAGTAAATCCTCCATACGTTGCGACAGATAGACGGGTGATTTACGAGCTACCTTTTCGGACCCCATCCTTCCCATATTGTTCAGAAAAACGTTGCATACATTGCAACGCTGATGCAGTGAATGCATCGATGCTCGCAAGCATGCTAAAATCGAAGGTCTAAGCGGAAGGCCAAAATCGGGAATTTGAGAGAACAGGATCGATTTTAGCCCGTTTAGAATCGTGAGTCAGCAGAAATCCTTGTCATCGAGGTCTAGAGCCTTGGACACAGGAGTGCGTACTGCATACTGCGTAGGATATAGCCATTTCCACCGGACTATAATGTAAAGTCGTAATAGGTGGCGTAGGAGTCGAAAGCAGAGGCCCATGACTAACAGCTACACGACCACTCCCTCCCAGTTGCGCCCGGAACCCATGCCAGAGCAGGGAGCCCCACCGCGTCCAAGTTGGTATAATCTGCATATGGGGTGCGACGCTCTTCTTACAGGCGAGCGATGGCAGCAGCAGTGGCGACTCCAAGGTAATTAGCCAGTCATGTCCCCGCGGTAACATAGACTGGCAGGCCACCGTAAACAAGTCATCAACAGCAAGTATCGACGTTTATGGCGCACCAGAGCCACTGCCGGGCCCAGGCGGCTGTCCGCAGTCGGGAGGCTGCCACAGGAGCGAACAGATAGGGAACATTGGCTCAGGGAGTGTTGAGGGATTCTCACCACACAGGCTTGTGGTGCCGTGTAGTGCTTAAGGGACTGATCTCGACCTTTGCCAAAAATATAACACAAAGAGTGTTAGATTTTAACATAAAGGGTCAAAAGTCTGTCAAACTTTTCTGAAAGAACTGAAAAAAGGAATGACAAATATATGTCGCAATATGGAGTACTGCTGCTGAAGACGAATATCGCATTTATTTTTGCTAAAAGCGATGGACTTCATAAAAAAATAGTATTATGACTGACGTCATACGAAGGAATTTTGAGAAACAATACTACCAGATATATGACAGTAACTATGAACAATTGTGTACGTTACCGACAAATTGCATCAGCATGGCAAATGTGGTCATGCCGGTGTGGAGCAGACACTGAATGGAATGAGACAGAAGTACTGGGTGGTGAAGGGAAGGACTGCTGTGAAGCAGCTGCTGAAAAGGTGCCCCACTTGCCGACGACTCACGGCTCTGCCAAAGCCTCCACAAATGACAAGCCTCCCTGCAGAAAGGTTTGACACTTCGCGGCCTTTTCACAGCACAGGGATTGACATGTTCCGACCATTGTACGTCAAACACTTCCGAAGAACGGAAAAAACGGTACGGCTTGCTAGCCACGTGCATGGCGAAAAGAGCGATTCATTTGGAGGTAGCGCACAGCCTGGACACGGACAGCTGTATCATGGCGCTACGGCGACTCTTCGCAAGGCGCGGCAGACCGCCAGTCAGCTTCTCTGACAACGGCACCAACTTCGTGGGGAGCTGTCGCGAGCTGAGAACTGAGCTGCGGGCCATGGAAAGACAGATGGCAGAGAAGCTCAGTGAATTCGAAGTAGACTGGCGTTTCAACCCCCCAGCTGCGAGCCACATGGGGGAGTATGGGAAAGAATGGTCAGATCTGTGAAGAACTCGCTGAAGATTGTGGTGGGCCGCCAAACGCTCACGGACGAGGTGCTGGTGACGGTGTTTGCTGAAGTCGAGCACATCATCAACAGCCGACCTCTCACATATGTCAGCTCAGAGCCAACTGACCCAGAGGCGCTGACACCCAACCACTTCCTACTCGGTGGTGCCTCTGAGCATCTCGCGCCAGGACTCGTGCGAGACACAGACCTGTGCAGCCGACGTCGCTGGAAACATGTGCAAGTGGCGGCAGAATATGTGTGGAAGAGATGGACGAAGGAGTATATACCGATGGTATGTGGTATCATGTGGTATCGTGTGGTATCATGTGGTATCATGTGGTATCATGTGGTATCATGTGGTATCATGTGGTATCATGTGGTATCATGTGGTATCAGGTGGTATCGTGTGGTATGTGGTATCATGTGGTGTCATGTGGTATCGTGCGGTATCGTGTGGTATCATGTGGTATCATGTGGTATCATGTGGTATCATGTGGTATCATGTGGTATCATGTGGTATCGTGTGGTATGTGGTATCATGTGGTGTCATGTGGTATCGTGCGGTATCGTGTGGTATCGTGCGGTGCTGTGTGGTGCCATATTGTGCGGTGTGGTGCGGTATGGTGCGGTGTGGTGCGGTATGGTGCGGTATGGTGCGGTGTGGTGCGGTGTGGTGCGGTGTGGTGCGGTGTGGTGTTGTGTGGTGTTGTGTGGTGTTGTGTGGTGCTGTATAGTGCCGTGTGGTGCTGTATGGTGCCGTGTGGTGCCGTGTGGTGCCGTGTGATGTCGTGTGGTGCCGTGTGGTGCGGTGTGGTGCGGTGTGGTGCGGTGTGGTGCCGTGTGGTGCCGTGTGGTGCCGTGTGGTGTCATGTGGTGCCGTGTGGTGCCGTGTGGTGCCGTGAGGTGCCGTGTGGTGCCGTGTGGTGCCGTGTGGTGCCATGTGGTGCTGTGTCATGCCGTGTGGTGCCGTGTGGTGCTGTGTGGTGCTGTGTGGTGCTGTGTGATGCCGTGTGGTGCCGTGTGGTG
>JARBER010011690.1:0-12809 GCA_030265075.1 Balanus glandula | reverse complement strand
CATAAATATTGGCATCAATTAACAGAGTGAAGGTTTTTTTCCACTACCCAAACTTCCTTCGTTTTTCTTTGCTATGACGTCACCAGACCAGGTAATATAACTTCGGTATGTAAGAGTTTGAGTTATTTTTTAGAAAAATAAATGTGATCTTCGTGATCAGCTGAATTTATTCCATATTTTTGCATAATATGACTTACATTTGAAAACTTTCAAAAAGGTGGTAATATCCTTAAGGAATCAGACCAGGTCTTCCGAAAATGTATCAGAAAACAAACTGATTATATTGTTTAATACAAATATGTTGTTTTGTTTCAAAAATGGCCTAAAACTACCATATTTTAGGTAACAAATTTTTAATAAGTCATATTACCAAAAACTATAAACATACTCTCTGACTCAGGGTTCAAATAAAACGCGTGCTGCTTAGCCAATCAGATTCGAAACGGTGGTCTGCTCTTTAGCACAGGATAGATGCGCCCAACTCCAGCTGCAAGCTGATTGGCTGATTGTATTACCTCTGCACAGGTGTTCTCTGGAATGCACATTTCTCGTCCCAGATCTGAGATCTGCATTCCTTTCGCATTCCTGCACAAAAATTGAAATATCTTCGGGAAGAGTGTATTTTCATCCGAAAGCTCTATGACTTAGAGGTTTCTCGTCACACTACTATCTCAGTTCAAAACTTATGTTGAAGGTGGTCTATTTCCTTTAGTCACCACTTTATGCCGGTAGCTGCTGCACCCTTTTCTGCCCCGCGTGCAGACGTGTGGAGCCGGTCGGCCGCCGCTCGGCAGGCGTCGCTCCCACGACCTGTCATCCGGCGCCGAGCTGGAACGCCGAGCGCATCCGGCGCCCCTCCCTACCCCCTCCTCATCCGCCCGTCCCTCTTCATCTCACCCCATCCCGTTAAAAGGGTGAATGTCTCCCATAGGTATTGTTTTGAACTGTGATGGACATTGTCTTTGGCTGTTATTGTAAAATATAAATTACTTGAACCGTTTTTGTTCTCAAAACGTGACCAATTTAATTTTATCAGCTATATCATTTTTGTAATTTAATATTTTGTCGACCTTATGTGATTTTAAAATGTCGTAGTTTCGTAAACTTTCAATTTGCAGGTATTATGTATCTGTGGATTGTACAATGCATGTTCGTAAGTCATGCTAGGTCATGCTAGGTCATGCGAAGTCATTTCTGGCTGAAATCTTCAGGAGTGCTTGAATTTGTCAAACGGAGCTACCCACCAAATTTGTCGTCAATTGGGCGAATGGAGCCCAAGGTTTGGCAAACAGCATGAAAATAGCCTTTACCATAGATAACAGTAGGTACACCTGGCTTTGACGCAAAAATCAGGCATCTGCAGTAAGGGGCCAAATTTGTATTGGTGTAAGGCCATTACAGCTTTTTTGCGGACGTAAACTATTCCGCCCGAATCTGATGTTACAGCGTTTTCGGTATTTTTTTTCTTCAGTTTTTTATATTAATAAATATTAATACATCTTTGGAAGGCACTGATCAGAATGAATTTCTCTTTTCAGAATTTATAATTTTGTATTGTTAAACAATATCCGAAGTTGACTGTATGGGCGGCGATGTAAACATAACAACGTTATACAATAGTCAGCACTGCACTTATATCACATTTGTGTTTCAGCACCAAAATTCCCTCCTCCCCAGGATGGGGAGGGGGGACACCAGTCGCGCGCCGACTGACCGGGCCTCGGTGGAGCTGTGCCAGCTCCAGCAGCTCCAGAGCTGACAAATCAGGGCTGGGATGCGCGCTGCAGTGTCGTCTGCCCTGTCGGCGGCGATGGTCTGCTGCTGTGTATAGTTAGGTGCGGTTTGTCGCAGGCGCGTCAACTGCCTGTCCGTTTCCACGCGGCACCGCGCTGCCAGCTGACGTCAGATCTGTACATTGTGCGCAGCTTACGCGGCTTACAGCTCGTGACATGTCTGCGGTTAACGGCTCGGCATGTTTCCAAAGCAACTTATCAGCTCTCTTCAACAGTCAGAGTGGCGATTAATCGTCATCAACTGACCCCCCACTCTGGAAGTCAAAAGACGGCTGCCGAGAAAAATGCTGGCAATTCATCAGTGCAGACAGTGAAAATGTGCTTTGATTATCTGTGTCATGTCTTTCATTGCATAGTAAGGAGAGTTTCCAAACTTGAGCGTTATATTGGCACCGCTCAGCGGTACAAAAGGCTGTGGTCGGAACGTTCTGGATTCGCCCGGTGATAAGGCCCGTATGCTGGGCTGTGGACGCCAATCAAAGTGAATTATCTGTAAATCTGTGTTCCATCCGCTGTCGGACACAACACAGCGGCCGGCACCAGCATGCCATTTTATCCATCCATTTATAACCCCACGGCAGATTTACTACCAAACGCTTGGCTCGCAACAAAGTGTAAACAAACCCGCACAGCTACGATGGACGTTTTAGTGTCTGCTAGCAATAACGTACGATTTTATGTGTTCGCAGTGCGTCGCAAGCGCTGTTTTAAACAGTTTCGTGTTTTCTAGTGCCCACCGTATCGCAGTTTTCGCAGGGTCAGCAGCCAAATGACGAACGTGGCTTGGCGATACGTTGACCTGGCAGCTGGCCAAAATAAATACGCGTGGTACAATTGGCTCACTACTGCAGGTGCTTATGCAATGCGAACAGCTGATTTGTAGGGATAAATAAGAGCATTAATATCCTCAAACAACCAGGCTCAGTCAACGGCGAGCGCATCTCCCTGTTTATCTCTCCTTTCTTTGCTACTAGCGTTGGTAGAAACGGACGCCAGCCTTGGTCAAACGCACCGGCAGCAGTTTTATATCTGGACGCGTGTCTGAGGAGGGCTGGTAGAGGTAGTCTGCCCCTACTCGGGCACGCCTGGGGCAGACTACCTCTACCAGCCCTCCTATCCCATCTCACGCGGGCAACTTTTCCACCGCACGACCTGCCTCAACCCGCCGCCGGCAGCCCAAGAATTTAATTAAATCGCGCGTCGAGCGGTGAGGCTGGTGGTGGTGGCGGGGGTGGAGGGGGCGGTGGAGGCGGGGGCGGGGGCGGAGGCGGGAGCGGGGGCGGGGGCGGGGCGTCCGTCTTGGCAGCGGTGGTGGGCGGTCGCCGCTGCCGAGTCCAGATGAGCGCATCTGGCCGCCGGCTATTTCGGGTCATCGGCGGCCGGGCGCCGACGCGGCTTCCAGCACAGCTCTCTCTCTTTCTCTCTCTCGACCGGCGGGCATCACCGGAGGCCGACGTGTGCCAGTTGGCAGCCGCCCGACTGGAGATGGAAGGCTTGGACTCGGACCCGACTCCCCCTCCCCGTCAGCCGGAACGGTGGGGGTGGCACGCAGACGATCCGATTATCGTGGTGTCGGGGGGGGGGGGGGGGTGCAGATCCCGGCCGCCGCCGTCTCGGACAGAGCTGCGCACGTCGTTTCCAGTACGAACCAGCGTCGCCAACGGCGCGGCACCACCCGATGCCGCGCCGCCGCCGCCCCCGCCGCCGCCGCCGCTGCTGACGCACTAAACGCGCGCGTTTTTCTGCGTGGGTACCTGGGTGGGACAGCTTGGCGTCCTTTCCGGGCCGCTGGCCGGCCGACGGGCCGCGTCGCGACTTGGCAGCCCTTCAAGCGGGCCTGCCTCAAGCCGAGTTCTTGTGGCGGCGGCTCCAGCAGCTGCGGCCGTCAGTCAGCGAGGCTCGCGGCGGCGGCGGCGGCGCAGGGCGGCCGCTTTACACCGCGCCCGCCGCCGGCCGCGCTGGCGATGTTCTGCACCTCCCCTGGGCGGCCACCGTCCTGTTTGAAGTGGCCGATCAGAGAGCGCTGACGGAAAACCTCCTGCAGCGATTAAACACGTGATGAGGGAGCTGGGCGCGGCCGGTAATCATCGTGTTTTAGAGCAGGGCAGGATTGATTGAGTCGTTGGAGAAGGTATGCTGTCACCGTAATACTATTTATATAGGTATAGTTACCTTTGGTTTTGATTGTAATGGTATAATCAAATTTTGGGCACTTAAGTCAATGAAGCGCAGCAATGCATCTTATCTCTGCACAGTGCAAAGCTACTGAATACGTCGATACGTTGATATGGCTCGGGTACCGCAGCCCTGCCAGTCACCGGGTCAGTTTCCCTTCTGTCACCGCTCCCCGTCTATCCCTCTGGCCACCTCTCTTCATTTTCTCCCCCTTCCCGCCGCCGTATCTGGTGGTGCCGGACTGTCGGACCACCGGACCACCGGACCGCACCGCCGCCTGACCGCCAGAGTCGGTCGTCGCCACCGGACGCACACATTTCGTGGTTGAATTGACGCTAATTCCACGTCCGCCGTCCGTCGGTCGGCCTTCCTCTGCCCCTCGCTCGCCCCGCCGCCGCCGCCGCTCCCGTTGCACGCATCTTGGCCGCCACATTCCTCGCCGCTGCGGGGCGGGCCGCGTGGGAACCGGCCGCCCCGCCGAAATCTGCATGCGTCCATATGGATCATGCGCGGCGGCCGGCGGCGGCGGCCGGCGTGTCTGCCCTGAATGGCTGAAATGAGTTAGCGCTGGGAGCGGACGGCGGCGCAGGTGGTGCGACGCTCCCGACGCCGCGCAGGCCCGGCCCGCAGTTATGCTAATGTTTGAGGGCACCTTTGATTGATATGATCTGCGCCGTCGTGTCCGGGAAACTTGGTGCGGCGCGGGCCATTGTGGCCGGCGCGGCCACTGTCCGTCGGTGGGAAGCTCCTCGGACGGCCTGGCAGAAATCACGGCCAATTTCGCGGCCGTGAAAGGCGCCGGATTCGCACCGGAGCGAGAGCGGCCCGAAGGCTGAGAGATGAGTGCGTATGAGTTTGTGTGCTCGTGGGAGCAACGATGGTTTTCTGGGCGTCGGCAGTCGGAGAGAGGGAAGATTGAGAGCGACTGCTGTCACTCGCCGCTACATTCTAACATTGTTAGTTTCGGTCTTGAATAGTGAAATGCTGGCTGTTTAGCTGTTTTGTTGACAAAATTCAGTCACTCTGATGCTGAGCGATGAGTTGAATTTTCATTTGAATCGTCGCGATTTGTGGAGGGGCTGGATCCTAGAATCATAGGTGGAGCTTTCAGAAAAAGTTGATGGGGCAAAATGTAATATTGAATGAATGTTAATGCTCTGTGCGGTAGATAAACGTGACAAAATGTACATATGTTGATGCAAGAAAATGTTTAAGTCGGTTATTTTTACAATGTTAAGTGAAAAATGGTTGTTTACCGCAAGGAAAACTTCAAATCAGACAATAGTTTGTAGGACAAAGCACCAAGTTGGCGAGACCAAACTCAAAGTTGATGGGGCAGTAGCCTACCATTTGAAAACGAAACCCTGCATGCCAGCAGCTACGCTTGAAACATTAATTTTACAGTCATCAATACAAAGTGCAAACTTGAAACTAGTATTTTATTTTGTCATAAAACCTCGGACTTCTGATACTCAGCATTGTATCGCTGAATTGCTTTTGTGCCTTGATTTTGATCGCATAAATCTGACTATTTCCGCCCCAGCTCGCGTCACCGTAGCCTGTTCAGTGTTCACCCCTGTGTCCGAGTTGGTTCGCCGAGGAGGACCGGCCGTACAGCCGTCGGCCCGGCGGAGGGCGCGTGGTCGCCGAGCCGCACTGAATCAGCTCCGCCAGTAATTTCCTAAATGGTCACTTGTGTTTTTATGGCCCGTTTGTCAGCGGTTATCTGCGCGGTCCGGAATTAGAGCCGATAGTGCGGCCAACGCGGCGCACTCTGGCCGCACCCCGTCGCCCCTGGTCATACGTCATACGTCATATAAGACGGCCGGCAGCGCGCCGCCGAACCAATCTCGATTCGACGGACAGCGGCCGCCGCGCCACGCCGCCCAGCAGATCGCGCCGCGATTGCCGCCGCTGTAAAAACGGCGCCGAGTTCGCTGCGTTCGTCGCGCGCCACCCAAGTGTCCGGCGCGCCCGCCTGCTGGGTCTTTGAGGACCGGCTGTTTTCGTTAGGGGTCCGGTTCGGACAAAGTGCTGAAAGGGCGGACACGGGCGATTTTCGGTGATTTATCTAGGTGGCCGACAAGGCTCCGTATTCTAGATTTTGGCGCTTTCGGGATTCTTTTTAGGAGCGATGTGAAATACAAGTAGGTAAGAATTAAAGTGGGTGACGAAGTTTATAAACAAATATATGTATTTAACAACAACAACATGACGCCCATTTTGTGTTTATGAACTACGATTTCAATGATACATTTTTTTCTTATGACAGGAGTAAACTGAATGAAGAAGCACTCCATTTATGAAGAATCGGCTCAACACACTACTTGGCGATGCCGCGTTGTGGCGACAATAATCGTGCCGTGAGTGCCGCTGTGTCCGCCTGGTCCTGCAGAGTTACCGACGGACGCTCCGACTGGTCCCCTGGCTAACGGCTCCGTTGCCGGCGCCTTGTTTACCTCGCCTGACGGCCGGCTCTGCGCGGCAGGCCGCCGGCAGCTGGTGGCAGCGATTCGATATAGGCGCCTCGGCCGACCGAGCGGCCGTCCGCCGCTGATGGAGACATTGTCGGCGCGTTTTTTGTGTGTCCCCTCTCTGGGGCCGTCAGCCGGCGCCGTTGTCAGCGCGTGCTGCGAGACAAACAATCAATACGGGTTGTGTTAATCAGTGCAGCTTTGGGTGACAGCCGCGGAAAAAACAGCGGCGCACGCTTTCCCCTCATCTGGCTAAAAAGAATAATAGCTGAGATAATGACGGTGGACAGTCAGCGATGACCGATGGCGGCGGACTCCCAGAGGAGGGGAGATAAAACAGGCGCGGCGGCGGCGCAGGCACTGACGGAGAGGTCAGCGTCTTCCATCCCCTCCCTCCCCTTCTCCCCCTGCTCTCACATTGCCCGTCTTCCTGTCCCTCGCTCTGTCCCCGTACTCCCCGCACAGCGCTTGATGTCAACAGAAATAGCTCCTCCTAATGTGACTTCTTCCAATTTTCACTGGATAGATTCTGTAAAGCGATTTTTTCTGAAGCTATCAAAGTTATAAATTAACTGTTGGTATTGCTTGACTGTGGTTGAAACTTTTGGAAACGAGATCAGGCAAGGTTATATCAATGAGTTTTATATCAAACTATTATTTTTATTATTATTTGCAATATTTGTGCTTTTGGAAGCAAAATCATTGTATTTTTTCAAGTTTGAAGTGCGATTTCCCTGAGTGAAAATTAATTGACCACAAAGGTTCTCCTTTGAGAACTTTGGCCAGCGTCGGGGAGGTTCCCCGGGTTGCGGTTCCGCTGGCTGGCCGGAGCAGGCGGCTGTGGCGGCGGAGGCGGCGGTAACCGGCACCTGGCTGTACTGTGTCGTCATGCACCGTCTCCGTATCGACACAACGTGGCCAGGAGGCGACGGCACCCCCTCCCTCCCCCTGTGCCACCGCAGTGTCACCTCCTCCTCGCAGGTATCGACCGGGGCAGGGGAGGAGCGAGGGCAGGGCAGCGGATCGGGGCTGCGGGTCACCGCCGGCCGCCGGGGACGGACAGCCCCACCTGAGCACACATGCGGGTCCGGCCGGCCGGCACGTGCCAGTGGTGTTTATCGGCGGCAGACAAACAGAAGCAGAGACGGTGTCTGGCCGGTCGGTGCCCCTGCCGGCCAGGCGGCTCACTCGTCACCGCAGGGGTGTCCTGAGAGAACAGAGACAGGCGCTGAACGAGGGATGCTGGGAGCGGAGCACGGAGAAGGTCCGGAGAGAAGACCGCAGTCGGCTGGAACTCACACCAATTCTGCTGCTATTCGTCTAGGCTCTTCTCAACATGGAAAATCAAAGTTATGTCTGCTATAACTTTTCTTTATCCGTTACCGAAAAATATTCAAATATCCTTAGCTATATTTTGAGTTGAAAAATGCATAAATTAAGCTAGCTAAAATGTATAGCTATCGTCTTACCCACGAATAAAGAGTGCACGAAGACTGACCAACAGTGATCATGTAACGTAGTTTTTTTAGCTTTGACTATTTATCAAGAGAAGCGATGAGGTGGGACCGTGGTACAGGAGCGTGGCCCCGCCTACCCGCCGCCGCCGCCGCCGCCGCCGCCGCCGCCACTCCATCTGCGGAGCGGTTCTCTGCTCAGATGACCGACACACCATGCATCATCCCGCAATTACATTCCGGGCGTTTTTTTCTCCAGCGCGCAGCCGCCGGCTCCGGTCGCCCCCCCCCCCTGTCTGTCGGGGGGGGGGGGGGGCCGGGGGCTCCGGTGATCATTAGGCTCCATCTGGCGGCCGCGTCTTGCCACTCTCCATCCATCATCTAAAGCTTCGCCTGGGCCATCAGCGAGATTGCGTGCATCCGCGCCGGCCGAGCCAGAAACAAGACGCCGTAGACGGCTGGCCGGCCCGCTGACCCGGCCGAGACTGCCTGACTGAGGGCTGCAACTGACCCGGGCTGAGGGCTGCAACTGACCCTGACTGAGGGCTGCAGCTGACCCGGGCTGAGGGCTGCAGCTGACCCTGGCTGAGGGCTGTAACTGACCAGCGCTGAGGGCTGCAACTGACCCTGGCTGAGGGCTACAACTGACCCGGGCTGAGGGCTGCAACTGACCATGGCTGAGGGCTGCAACTGACCCGGGCTGAGGGCTGCAACTGACCCTGGCTGAGAGCTGTAACTGACCCGGGCTGAGGGCTGCAACTGACCTGGGCTGAGGGCTACCACTGACCCGTGCTAAGGGCTGCAGCTGACCTGGGCTGAGGGCTACCACTGACCCGGGCTGAGGGCTACAGTTGACCCGGGCTGAGGGCTACAACTGACTCGCGCTGAGGGCTGCAACTGACCCGGGTTGAGGGCTACAGCTGACCAGGGCTGAGGGCTGCAGCTGACCCGGGCTGAGGGCTACAGCTGACCCTGGCTGAGGGCTGCAACTGACCCGGGCTGAGGGCTGCAACTGACCCGGGCTGAGGGCTGCAGCTGACCCTGGCTGAGGGCTGCAGCTGACCCGGGCTGAGGGCTGCAGCTGACCCGCGCTGAGGGCTGCAACTGACCTGGGCTGAGGGCTGCAGCTGACCCTGGCTGAGGGCTGCAGCTGACCCGGGCTGAGGGCTGCAACTGACCCGGGCTGAGGGCTGCAACTGACCCGGGCTGAGGGCTGCAGCTGACCCTGACTGAGGGCTGCAGCTGACCCTGGCTGAGGGCTACATCTGACCCGGGCTGAGGGCTGCAACTGACCCGGGCTGAGGGCTGCAGCTGACACGCGCTGAGAGCTCCAGCTGATCCGTGCTGCGGACAGGTTATTATGGCGCCGTATACCACCCATTGCTGTCCAGCAGGGGTCAGGCTGCGACGTATGACAATTTAGTGACGACATCTGTATTGAAACAGTAAAATATGTTCCGCTTAGTGGCTTGTATCTGTTAGTTTTGTGTCATCTTTATCTCGTAAATGTTTTCTCATATTTTCCTTGTGACGTTATACCTATGACGTTCTGAAAAATTGTGTTTGTTGCCTCTACGTTTGCGTGATTTAATGTATGCTATTTGCACGAACTTTTATTTTTGTGTTAGGTGAAATTTGTTGGTATATGTGTAAGGCAAAGGTGAGGGACGTGAGGATGTTGAGACATTTTACTTTTTGCTCAACTTTTTTGCTTAAGTATTTTATTCTGCTTAGTGAAAAAATACTGATGGTAAAATGATTTGAGCTTTTCGTTTCGCTAAAATGAAAAAAAGAGTCTGCAAAGGGTGCAAAAACATTCTATATGGGGTAGAGTTTATTTCAGGACGAGATGTAAATTTAACTGGTCATTAGCGATCAGCGAGATGGCGCTTATAAGCGACATGGCGCTCATAGCTTTTTCGTCTCGTTACTGCATCCTGCTTCAATAAACGAAAAAGAACAAATACAATCTGTTGACTGCGAGTTGTAAAAAGTCTTAGAATCTGAGGAACATGCTTTCATTTGGTAAATGGATATCTTATTTTGTATTTGCCGACATGGTCAACATTGCCATTCCTTATATGTTAACTTTCCCAGTACACTACCCGGTGTGGGCCTTCGAGTCATGAGTGGAGCTTTCCAGAAAACAAAGTTGGTGTGGCAAATGTCTCATCGAGTTAAAAATGTGCGGTGAAGTGTTAAGCATGACAATTTCAACGCCAGGAAGTCTTTAAATCTGTCATTTGTTTAATTTAATTTGATGGTGAAAATGATTATTTCAACGCCAGGAAACCTGCAAATCTGACAAAATTTGGTGGGGAAAGCACAAGCTTGGTGGAGTCAAACTCGAAGTTGGTGGGGCAGCATGGCCCTGACATTCGAATAGGATACTCCGGCGGTATCAGTAGCTGTTACCCAGCCTCTTTGTCCCACTTACTCCCCGGTGCGGGCCTTTGAGGCTTCCAAGCAGGGATGTGGTTTTACGAAAATGTTTGCTGATGCCCACTGCCCAAATGAAAATGTATTGTACCCATACATATGTATATGTCCATATGATTTGCATTTCGAAACATGTTCATGCTTGCGTGTACCACAAAACTATTGTGGGTGGTATGAAAACAGCCAAAAGAGATGGAAAACCACACCCTTGGCCCTGTTCGTAATGCAAATATGTTCAGCGGTGCAGTTAGTGTGTCAGAATGAACAAAATATGGTAAGCAGCCCGCAATGTACCCATGTGGCATGTATTACTATCTACTGGCCTGCAACCACCAATTGCAGTAGGTATTTATAATATTGATACATTCAACGAATTTATAAGTTATTGTGGATCATGGACTATGGTAAATTGGTCACATAGCCAAACCTGTTGGAGGTTTATACCATGCGAGGTAGAGTGAAACTGAATTAATGTTCACCCACAATCATACACATTTGGAAACATGCTCAATGTTCACAATTGTGCACATTTTAAATTAGGTTTTTGCTCTTGCATCAATCCGAAATAGCATGTTGTAATTTATATATCCTTTGTTGACCAAAACAAACCGAATTGAACAAAATAAACTGAACTGAACTGAACTTATGGGTGCCAAAAAACTGTTATAGGTGCTCATTTCAACGTTGGCACCCACAATGAGATAGAAAACACCTCTGCATCTAGGTGGGGGTAGATGGGGAGGGCCTCCCCTTCCCACCCATCCAGAAAACCACCTCCGTCTCCATTCCACCTTCCAAGAGACCGAGACACGGCCGCTCATTTTAATTTCCTAATAACACCCAATATCGCCGCGGTCGCGTCAGCCAGGCATGCAAATAAAGAAAACTTGGACAAATGGGTGGCGGCGTGCCGGCACGAACCTGTCCGACTCGTTATCACCCCCCCCCCCCTCCCCCGAGTCGTAATTATGGTGCCGGCGCGTGTCCGCAGCAACCTCCGGCTAATTAGCAGCGTGACTGTCGGAGCGACACAGACTCCTCATTCCACTAACTGTAGTTTGCCTCATTCCAATCTAAATCCATTTTCATTCCAGGAATTTCCTTAGAATGTTCCCCATTTCCATCCATTTTTATTCCACTTCCATATCTAGATGGAATTTATATTCCATGACGGGCTGTACCTTTTGACACTTTGTGGGAGACAGTGTACGAACCACTGGCTCACAACCAAACTTGATTCGTTTATGTAATGTGCTTTTGCCATTTCGTTGGCATTGGTATGAGGTACATGCTCCATTCTATGACAGTTATATACAATATTGTTTGAAAATTGCTGGGTGAACTTTTATCTGGACCACCCCGTACTTATTCACAAAGAGCGATACAAATATCGCAGCAGAGGTCATCAGTTGAGTACCAGAGACCGGCCGGCCTGTTGGTCTCAGGCAGCGGCAGCAGGCTATCGGCCAGGCATGGCGTGTTCGGCGTCGAATGGTCGATACCACAAGCCGTCATGACAAACATGGTGTGATTCGACATGATACCACCTGAAGAGCCACTCTAGGTGTGGCGTCTCAGTGCACTGCTCCTTATCGATGACCACGGGGTTATATAGTCCGCCCTGCAACAAGGCCCCCGGCATAGCGGCACGGCGGGCGCTGTTGTCAATCGCTCCGCTGGAGACACTCAACTGGTGTAAGTATATGTATTTGTATTTGTATTTGTATTTGTATTAAACATTAAAACCGCGCGGCTGATTATCATTTTGACTGATTTTTACTGAGCTATAGGTCCCTGAGTTAAATAGACTGGTGACCTCATTTTTTTCAAAACTAATTCTTGGCTTTTTGAAAAGATAACGAAAAAAATTGTATTACTGTTTTTTTAGGCAAAACAAGTCTAGAAATACCTAATTTTTATTGAATTCAGCTGATTTCAAAATTTGACCTCCAATAACCCAAATTTGACCTGAATTTCACCTTAGGGTCATTTATGGAGGTCAAAATGTAAAAATCAATAGTTGTAACGAATTATACGTGTACAATTGATCATAAAACATGCACCACATGAGTTGCATTGATATTTTGAAAATGGGAACCTTCTGTGACCTGACCTTGTCCTTTACCTTGACGTTCAGTTATACTTTTGGTCATATGGAATATGAAATGTATACCATTGAGAGGTTTGTGGTTAACACAATTACACATAAAATACTTTGAACGCAAAGTCGGCTTTGACTTTGAATGCATGGCTCGTTAACCCGCGCCGTGCCGGTGCTCGGCGCCACCTTCCTCGTGCCGGGGGTGTTTAAACACCCCCTTCTATCTCAGTCTCTTTAGCACGTAGGATAAAACAAAAGACACTGTTAGAAAGCTCGGAAAAAATTGTTTCGAAACAATTTCAGGCAAAAAATCGCTCAGGTCAAAACTGAGGTCACCAGAGGTCATCAAAGGTCAAATTTTCCAGTTTTATGA
>JARBER010011579.1:0-12811 GCA_030265075.1 Balanus glandula | reverse complement strand
TCCGTCATCGTCCGGTGCCGGGTCGGCCTGAAAGGCGCCGCCTCACACCGGAACACCGCCGGAAATGGGCGCCCGCTGACTGGCGCCCGCTGACTGGCGACCGGCCGGCCGGAGCGGGGTGAACCGATGACGGTTGGGATGCTCTGTCTCTCCGTGTAACACAGGGTGTCACACTGACATGTGCTCTCCGTCTAACACAGCGTGTCACATACGTGCTCTGCTCGGCGTGGAGATCACCGGTGCCGTCATCGGTCGTCCTCTGACGGTGACGCGTGTTGTCCTGACACCACTGCACAATGCACGTGATCCGTCTACTGTGAACAGTCTGCCCACCGTAAACAAATCGTCTTCTGTGCACTACTGTACAATCCTTCGTTCACATTGGTGAACAATCCGAACAAAACGTACCTATTATGGATAGAACAGCTGAACGAAGGATTTTACGGGTCCTAATTCCCTAATCCAAAATTTTATAATTACCTATCATTGGCTTGCACCACCACTTGACCTGTAATCGGCCAGCCGAGCGGACGGGCTAGCACTATTCTGTACTGCAGACCAGTGACGGTTCCAATCAGCTGAACGCTGCGACTGGAAATCTGTGCAGAACCCACATTTCTGGTCTGCGGCAAGCTACTTGTAATACACTGGCCCTAATCTGCAGTGACAATGACAGCTATTAGTTCTTGATTTGATAGATTGGCCGATCTCGACCCATTAGGAAATCATCAATTTAAGTGTCAGCTGCATGGGCCTTACGGCCTGCGAATCACATTATCGGATTGTTGAATGAGTTACTAATCGTTCCGTTTATTGTACCTATGTTTTTTTATATCTTGTCAGATGCGCAGTGGTTAATCCGTTTAGTTAGCGACTTAGTACCTACTTTCACGGTGATAGGCAACGGTATCGAGTTGTATGCTTTTGGGTGGGCTCGGGCCCCTCTAATGATTTGAAATTTAAACATGGCGATGGAATACAATGTAAGAATGGAATGATAATATATGAAGTTAGTATTTGGGTCCTCCCAAACGTTTTCAGAAATTGACGCCCTTAACTAAGGTCTCATTAACGAGGGACCCGATTCCTTGAATACCTACGTGCGTTATATCAACGCCATTCACAAATGACCTTTCTACAACAGAATGCAAAATTTAATGAAATCCGATTCAGTAAGTACCTACCAAGGTCTAAGATACAGTGAGGTTACTGATGGGTAACTGAAAAATCGCTCTCGTGCATGTATGTTACGCAATGTGCAATATGCATTCCACAATCCACAAGGCACAATGCACATTGAACAGATTGCGCAGAAGCCCTATCTGCGGTGTGCGGGTGACGAGGTGTTGACGCCGTTTGCTCGCGGCTCTGCGGCGCGCTGCACTGCCAGCTGACTCCACTGTCAGCTGATCGACAGCCGAGTTACGACACAGCAGCTATCACGGACGGCGGGTCAACAGGAAACGGCCTGTCGATCACCCCCTTCCCCTCCCCCCGGGTCACCGCTCCGGCCCGTATGGGCGCGCTGTGGCATGTGGAGGTGGACGTGTGGAACAGGGACTAACTTGTCGGGACTCGGATTCGCCCAGCCTCGCCAGCAGACGCCGTGTAGACGATGTGTCTCAGGCGCCGTTCAGACGCCGTTCAGACTCGGCTCTGATTTGAGGCTTCCATTGCCGGAGGTCGGTGTTCAGTGGTCGTTTCCGCTGCTGTCAGGGCGCCGCCGACCGCAGACACGGCGTCACCGGGAGCGGCGGGCCCGGCCGGCCTACCGCCGCCCAGCTGAGACTGTGTGACGTGACGTCACGTCCGGAGCGTGACGTGACGCTGCGCAGGTGCCGCCGCCGCCGCCAATCAAACGGCGGAACTCCGGCCCGCTGCTCCCCGAGACCGTGACGAGACGTGTGTGGAGCGACCAGACGGCTCGACCGACGACAGCGCCACTGTGGCTGAGACGAGAAGCTGAGCTTCGGCCGGGAGTCGGGAGATGGCGCCATGACCCGGTTTTTGCAGGGTGCCGGTCGTAAATGGATCTTGCTATCGAGCGTGAACTCGTGTCGTTTTTATCGCGCCGGTGAAAGTGAATCGTGTCAGGTGATGAATGAACACCACGCCACCTGATGTTTAATGCTGCCTAAATGGCGCAAATTATGTTCCCAATCACTGTTTATTTTGTCAGCGCGACTTTAATTGCCGAAAATTTGCAGGTGATGTCGCGAAATCCGCTTTACAGTCACCTAATGCATTACAACACCATCCCCCATTACATCCGTCAATTCACTCGTTAACCTGTCAAAGCACAGTAATAACCATGCATCACACAGTTCAGAGTGAGGTCACCGTTTGAGTATCACCTCGTGTGGCCCGCGGCGGCCAGGGGGCAGTTCTCACCTCCAGCTGTGATCCTTCGCGGCCCGGCGGAGCCGATCACCGCCGGATCGCCGCCGGTCGACATTCCAGCGGCCGCCCGCTGCAGTGCACGCGGTGCTGGGGCCTCCGCCCGCCCCGCGCCGCCCCACTCCGCCGCACTCCGCCACACTCCGCCGCACTCCCGATAAGGTAACGGCGACTGTCGCGTCCAGCGGGGCGCCCGCCCACCTCCGGCCACTCCGGCTGACCGGCGGCGGGGGGGCGGTGGGCGCCTCGGGTCAGATTTGGGTCAGCCGCCTGTCGGCAGCTGTTTTGTCGCCGGAGATAGATCGCGACAATTAGTGGCGCGGCGCGGCGCCGCAGGCAAAAACGGCGCCCCGCTAACCGGGTCAGCTGTGGGCCGTGGCGTGGGGTGAAGGGAACGAAGCTCGGTCAGCGGGGTCCCCTCTCGACTCTCTCCCTCCCTCCTGTGCAGTTTCCGGACCTCGGTGCCCAGGCGCCTCTGCAACATGCCTCGACGGGCCGACTCTTCCTTCTATGGCGGCGGAGGCGGAGGCTTCCGGGCCGACGGCGGATTCCTTTGATGTTCGTTTGATGTGGCCGCCGGGCTGCCACCGGACATGGCTTCCTGATGGTGCGTGCAGCTCTGCGGAGAAGTGCGGTGCTCAGCTGACTGACGGCGTGTCGCCGGTACGTGCCGCGGAACCCGCCCTCTCGTCCTGACACATCCCCGTCCTGACACATCCCGGTCCTGACACATCCCGTTCCGTCCCGTCCTGACACATCCCGTCCCGTCCTGACATCGCTGTCTTATCTTGACACATCCCGGTCCCCCTGTCGGCACGGGCTGTATGGCTACCAGTGTCCTAGGGCTGCTTTAGAGCCAGGGTGCCGAGTGAAAAATCAGATTGGAAATCCGCAAAAAGAGTGGAAAATATGATCAAAATAATAGCCTTATCAATAATTTACGTCTTGGTAGAAAACAAAACTTAATCCATGTTCTGGCTTTTGACATTCACATTGCATTACATTACACTTCATTTCACATTGCATTAAATGAGTGGAAACTAATCTCAAAAGTCGTGCAGTCCTGCTCAGTCTCGGACAGACCTTGCCGCTCCGTTAGCCTCCGTCCAGACCCTGTCACCCCTTACCAGACCCCTCACCCCCTGTCACCCCTTAGCTCTCTGCTTCCCCGGAGCAGACCGTGGTCCCGTTCCCTCGGTTGTGGTGGAGCTCGTGGTGGAGCTCGGGAAGCTAGGTGTTAGGCCTGAGAAAGCGATGCGCCTTGCTGTCCCAGGGGTCCCGGACTCCTGAGCCGGCTCCCTAGTCCCTGCTCAGACTGGAGGGATTGGAGTACCTCAGATGGACGGATGGTGCCGGCACGTCAGAAGGCGGCACCGCCCCTCCGTAACACAACTGCGCCGTCCACTTCTCACTGACTGTCGCATCAGCCTCTTGAAGTGAGATCAGTGGATTGAAGTTGATGGATTAATCTACGCAAAATGTCATCGTCAAGCCATAACTTTTATCCCGGAATTTCCTTGTAGTTGTATATTTTTGCTTCCCAAGCATCGAAAATCAGATATAAAATATATCCTGCTGCATATGTTTACTTATAATTTAGTGATACGATTCAACAGATTAAATATTCAATTCAAAGCTTAGCGCAAACATTCAAAACAGGAATTTCAACATTGATAAATGAAATAGATAAATGAAATAGGTCATAGAAATGACCCTTTTCTCAAAGGTATTCTAAAATGCAAAGTTATGAAGAAAAACATTATTTTGTAATATTTCGGCCTCATGCCTTTATTACGATCGGCATAATCGTATCGTAAAGCCAGGTTGCCGAAAGATAAAGCAATACTATTGTTCTCTTATTATTTTTTTATTTTTAAATATCTTCGGGTAAAAGTCATGTCGTTTCGTTATAAATTTGCACAGTTCTAACATTCTTTTTACCTACCTCGTACAAGCTATAATAATATTAACTTTCAAACCAATACAAACCAATTTGTGCTGTAATGTGACAGCGCCAGTTGACGTATTACGGTACCTACATATGCCATCTCGTAATGACCTGGCCACCATATCCGAGGTCAAAAGTAAAAGTCACAGTTTGCCAACCTCGGGTGACGCTGATAAACGGGCGTTTATCTTTAAAGCCTGCCGCGTGAGGCATTATCAAACAATTAGAAGCCTGCCTTCATCTGCTCGTCCAAGTTCTGCGTCTAGAGAACAGGACTGGGCGCAGATCTGATGTCGGTTCGATACGCATATGAAGAGACAGCTCTGTACCGCGCAGTGAAAGTCCTCCTCTGTCCTCCTCTGTTCACTCGTGGTTCTCGGACGCTATCGCGTTTTTGTATTGTGTGGCAAATCTGACGGCCATGCGGTCTTATTGTGCATTTGTTCGGATCCTTTGTGGTGTTTTTGCCTAGCGCTATCGGTTTGGCTCATCTTGTCACATACGAAATGATAATTTCGCCTGAGGTGGGTTTGGGACTGGGCAAAGTTCGTTTCCAAATCAGCTGGCTTGACCTAGACTGGTGCTAATACACTGGTGTTAGTCTTGTTTGTTGAGGCTGAGTCATTTTAATAAAGTTTGTACGTTTTCTGTGAGCAGGTGGAACTTGACTTGAGCGATTTCACTCTGGTTCGAGGGTGTGCTATTAGTAATCTAACAGTGACCGTGCGTATTGTGCGCCGCTTTGATCTTGCGCGGTTATGATTAGTGTGACCTGATTCGTTTTCTTGTTTGAACGTAGGATGACAATATCACTACTCATTAATCTTCATCGCCACTATAACTGCAATGGTAAGATAGTGGTCATTTTATTTCAATCATCGAACTGGTCCACCGACTCATCTTGCCTATCCTTCACATTGTGGGTCGCTGCTGCTAAACTGGCGGTGGCTCCCATCAACAGAGGGGTCGGGCGTGCGGGTCACGGGGGGGGGGCAGCCTCGCGCAGGGTCACTGATGATGGACGCTCCTCTGATTGGACTGTTGACTGGGCTGACCCGGTCAGTCGCTGCCCCCTGCCGCTCCCCCACGCCCCTCCCCCACGCCCCCCTCTGCGGGATAATCACCGACACACGCGCCGCGACAAAAAGCTCGGTGGCTCGTTGAGACTGAGTTAGCCTGGCGCCGGGCTATTCTGGCGGCCGCCGGCGCGGCGACATGTTATACCGTCACGCATAAACACATAGATCACGGCGCTGGCCGCTGCGAGAGGGCAGATAGCCGCAGATAGCCGCAGAGAAGGCGGGTTTTTGTGTGACCCAGCTCTAATGACGGAGCCGACCTGTCGCGGTTCGGAGACACGGCGGAACTCGAGACGCGGTGGTCACCTCCGTAGTCACAGCGTGGCCGCAGCGGAGTATGGAGCCTAGGAGCTGGACACGGGGCGGCGAGGCAACGGGGACTACGGTGGAGTTAGGCTGAGCTGGGAGTGCTCAGATAGAGGAGAACACGGATCTTGCTGTGTCACGAACGGAGGAATGTACATTACCTATTATGTATCATGACTGCATTGAACCTATCTGGACTGGATCAATCACGTAGATGCTCTGTACTCTAGTAGCTTTGGAATGGCGGTATAAATAAAACCGAGCGATTGATGTAGCCCGTCGGTTGTCATATTTGCAGGACGATGTGATGAGACCACTCTGGCTCCTGCCGGAACCATCAACACACCGCTTCAAAGCTGCTCCGAATGTTTGGTGACGCGATCGGCTGAGCACGGAAGGCACTCAGTGAATAATTAGCAGCTCGTTTGATTATACAATTGCTCTAATTTGTAGTACCTAACTATATAATATCTTAGTGATTGGATCTGTCCCAGTTTTCAATCAATAGCACTGTTCTAACCGAATCCCTGCATTATTATTTTTTGTTGGAAGTGCATCAGCAGAGCTGGCGCCACGGATTTTTGCCAGGGGTGGCAAAACTGACTGAGTAAGACGCTGTTCGATCTGTGGCGTCAGCTGTAATTTCCAGTTGGAATGTACGTGGTTTTTGTTTTATGTGACATTCAAAATACGTGTATGTTGAATCTCACAAAAAACACGACCACGCACATCCCAGCTGAAAGTTCCAGCTGACGACATATCGAACAGTGCCTAGTTAAACATCCTGGATGAGACATACATGGTAAACATATCCTCTACCTACCCGCTACCGGGAAAAATGTCACGAAGTTAAGAATGTTTATAGACCTCGCAACAAACAAGATTAAAACCCAGCGGCACCTCGCTATGACTTATTTAGGTATTGCTAGTTGCTTGATATATCTACTATTTTAAAGTTCTTGAAATACTTTTGGCATATTTATTTCAATTCCGGACCCATAAATTATCACTACCGCCCCATTGTTAAATCACTGCATATCGTGTTTGAATAGGATTATAGGCGAACGTAATTTTGTATTGAGCGGCGAAGATAATTATTCAATATCTTTGCAGCGGTCGGACTCTAAATTTGGAAAATAGCGCCATCAAAAGATGCCTGCCCTAAATTTCAGGGGTGGCAATGCTACCCTTGTGTCACGACAGGGGTGGCAGTCTGCCATCCCTGCCCCTATGGTGGCGCCGCCCCTGAGTGCATGCACACTAACTAGATACAGATACATATAGATATATTTAAATTTAAAATGTGATAATAAATATTATATATTGTGTAATTATATACATTGGGAGTAGATGAAAAGCAAGCAAAACAAGTGTTCGATTAGAGAGGTTCTTCGAAACCACACAAGTCAGTTTGCCATGTTCCATTGCTTGCGTCGTTGAGCTGCACAAAAACTGGTTTTATATTGACAGCATAGTACAAATCGCAGCACATTCACAATTGTTATGCTGTACCGCAATACATTGGTGTGATACGGTGCAGTTCGGTATGAATTGGTGCATTGCGGAGCAGTATCCTGGTCTTAGCCACGGTTGGAATAAACTGTCGGTTATTGCATTGCCGCCCAATATAATAATGAAATAACCGATGTGCGGTCTTGAATTGCATGGGTGTAAGTGGAATTTGGCATGAACCTGGTGCTTGATACTTTGGTGGTGAAACTTTGGGCCACACATTTATCAATGCCGGGAGGCTGGTGGACGTGGGGTGTGAGTGGCAGCGCTGTGTTTCGGCTGCGTTACCGGCGCTGTGGCTGGAATTCCAGTCGCTGGTATTCTGTGCCCGGCCAGGCGGCTGAAGGGTTGGCTGGGTGACTGAAGCGTCGGCCGGCTGGCTGGAGGGCCGGTTCACGGGTTAACCTCAGACAGCAGAGCGGCCACACTGGCCGCCAGCAGCAGCTACAGCAGCAGGTGGTTTATCGGTGGGATGGCCGGAGCGTTAATCACTGTCTGTAGTGTGTGTGGTGCCTGCTGTTTATAAAACGCGGAGGCGGGACCCACTAATCTACCTTTCCTTCTTTGGTGTCTCACGAATTAACAGAATCGGAATCGGTATCGGTGATATGGCCATGTGTATTTGGGTGGAGTAGTTATGTAGGTCGCGGCTGTGTTTGAAGTTTGACGTGTAGGTACTCTCATCAGAAGTAGCCATTACTAAGAATGATTAACTGGTAATGTATTTAAAGATACCATTTCTAATCTCACATACCTATTTCTAAATACGGGAGTGTTCAGCTGCCATACTTTATTGTTGAATGTCAGCTGTTAATCTAGTGGCAATAAGATGCTGCACATATTAATGCTGGTCTTGTGCTCGGACCGGGACACTGAACTCGTAGGTATGTGATTGTTAAGGCACTGGGTGGGAGACGGAACACATTTTACGAGATACTGCTTTATGAATGTAAACAAATCATTGCATGAAGTGGCTAACGATATACAGAGTGTATATTATTACCCACATGTTTCGTACCGGCTGTCTTTGGAATTTTCATTACACAAATCCGTACTGTGTGGTTTTTCACAACTTAAATTACCATAGTCTTGCATGCTTATTGCTTACGTAGCGACTTTAGTTGTTTGAGACCTCTCCAGTACTGTCCTGGCCTTACCGCGTCAACTGTAAGATTCTCAGTATCGGGCTGCAGTGGCCCGACACGGCACTGCTGCGTCTCCCGGCGGCCCCCCGTTCTCGGTGACGGGCTGCCGGGACTGCCACGCGACACGGCACCGCTGCGTCTCCCGGCGGAAATACCGCCGGATGACAGCCATCTCCGGACATCTCCGGAGAATAGACGGAGGATCGGGGTCAGCCGGCCAGCGTTCGTCCTTTGTCGCGTGCTGACGGCTGCTGACGGCTGCTGACGCGATCCCAGCGCTGACGCATCACTCTCCTCGCTCCAGGGAGGAGTGACGTCACTCTCCCCTCTCCAGGGAGTGTGCCAGCGATTCTCGGCACGGCGCTGTGCTGGAGCGATGACGCTATGGGACCACTGGGTGCCATTTCACTCCGCCTGTGTAAACCCGGGCAGGCAGCCTGCACTTGGAACGGGCGATGTCAGTCTGGGCAGTCAGGCTTGTCAGCCTGGGTAGGCAGGCTGCATTTGGGACATGTTATGTAAGTCCGGGCAGGCAGGCTGCATGTATGACAGCCATCTGGCCGGCGGTAATGTCGCAACACCGTGCAACACCCACGCCAGTTATATGGCACAGACATAGCCGGCATCCGACATAAAACCCGTTCATGTATATTCAACATATTCAAAGCTGGGCATATGTGTGGGTGGACCCAGTGTGTCGGCGCGAGCCAGGGCAAGGTGAAGCAGCCCAAGTGGACGGCTCGCCCGCAACTTCAGGATTTAGAACAAAGGGGCGGCTACCTGTCGTCATTATCCAATCTGCCGGGCTGATCTCGGCTACTGCGCGCGCCGTGGGCGGAGCGTGGGCGATGGCGTGTGCCGGCGGTGCCCTGCCCCCAGCTGCAGTGTTACCAAATACGACATGGTGCCGCTACCGATCACCGTATATGGTAATCCTCAGCCTGGCTGAAATCCAGCGATTCCGTATTTCCTATCTCGTCATACAGCTGTTGAGCAAGATCAGCTGACAGACTTGGAGATTTAGGCCAAGATTTGTAGATCTCAGATCCCGTAAGTACTGCGTCTTTGCCAGGTGTACCTCATTATACGGTTTGGGTGTAACCGGGCAGCGCCGTGATCAGACTCGGTGCTGACGTGTTCGGATAGCCCGAGAAGCCGACAGATGGTCCGTGTCGTGACCGGTCGGCGCAGTAAAACCAGCGAACCTGACCGACCTGCGCTGGACAATCTGGATTACGCTGAGCTCCAGAGCCGGGACATGCTCTGTCGTTCCCGCCAGCAGTCCTCCGCATGACCGGACCAGCAGTCCTCCGCTTGACCGGACTCTCTGAAGGAACTGCGCAGTGCGCAGTGCGCGGCGTCTGGCGTGCTGTGCGCTGCTGACCTTGAGGTGTCCGGTGGTAGCTTCCCCATGACCTGCCGGCGGCCAGTGGGCGGATGAGCGCTGCGATGCCGGCAATGTCCCCCGGCAGCGGCCGTACAGATGCGGCCGCCTGATACCGCCGCCTGCTCCCAGGAGCTGTGCGGCAGGGCTGCCGGCCTTCCGCCGTTCCGCAGATAGTTATGGGCGCGGTATGACCTCTGCCGTCGTCACGCCCTTAAGCCCTGGTGTGACTACCATCACAGAAGGCTGCCGGGCCGGAGGAGACCCCGTCCCGGCCATGGAGGGCCGCCACTGCAGGCCGAGTTATGCGTCCGGCAGCCCCGTACGCAGCCAGCAGTGTTTTAATCAGCGGCCGTTTGCAGTCAGGAGCCATGGGCTGACTGATGAGTGGCGGATGAAGATTGAGATTGAATAAATAATGTTGATGCTGCTGCCCGAGGCCGGAGATTGAGCGGCCAGAGGCCAATGTTACCGGTACCATAACACTCCACTATGCACCGCGTAATTAGCTTATAGGTACTGCTGGTTATGAAATTCGCCTAAGTCAGAAACATACTTTTACTATAGTTGCTACACATTTTTTTTATATCTCATGCATGCCTGAAAATGCACAAAGTTAACCTCATATCTGAAACAATGCCGACATTTCATTTTTTAGTGGATGTTTATTTTGATTGTCTCTTTTCCTTGTATTAACGAAACTGGCGTAACCTGCATTTGGATGCAATTTTTTTTCTGTTTTCTCCCGGTTCAGTGGCCGGTCACTGCACATCGCCTCTGAAAACGGTCCGTGGGCGTGACTGCATGTGTCATGTTTCTAAGATGCATGACTGCTGCCACTGTCCAACAGATGTTAGTAGTTTGTCTGGGCGGGTTGATTTCATGCACCGTAGCGTGTGCACTTCCAGAACTACGGCTAATTAGTCCGGTGCAGCCGGTGGCCGTTCCGCAATTTAATTTTTCCGGCCCACATCTACATTTTAATTGTCGAGCTCCATAAATCTCGGCTCTGCCTCTGGCAGGGCGACCATGGCTGCCTGTGGAGTTTACAGCCACTCCGGGGCCTTGTATGTACGGAACCATTTGCATTTATCGTCCGTTATGCTCTCCTGACCACCGCTGAGGCGCGCCCCCCGGGCGATGCCACGGTCCGTGTGTGGGTCCACTCCTCTGTTCCCGCTTCCCCGGGTTGGAGCTTGGGCTGTTTGCCCGCCGTTGTGGAGACATTCAGGTCTCCAGGGGCGGACCCAGGAGCGTTGTCGAGGCGATTACCTGAATGATCGAAATCGCCCAAAATATGTACTTTTGTTTTTTCAAGGTTTACAAAAAATGATAATATTAATTTGTATTAATTTGTGATATTATATTAATCGTATATTAATATCATATTAATATTGTATTATATTATATTAGTTTTATAGTTTATTTGATTTACTTTTTATGCTGAACTAGGCGAAAGGTAGTGTTTTCTCCCTTCAAACTGCGATTTTCGCTCACCTAACCAATATTTTTGGTCGTTCGGGATTGGCCACTCCATCCCGCTCTGGTGTGTGTTGTGGACTCTAATCTCGATATTGTCTGGCTCGCCGGTCCACGCCCCTGCTCAATCAGCTCACAGATGGCGGCCTATTAATCCCACACCGCGCACCACGCCCACTCCCTCTTCGCTGTCCCCAATTCCACCCTCACCCCCACCACCTCCCTCCGTTCGCCGGGAAGGTGGACCAGTTGGACGACCAGCAGTCCGCCTCTCACCCACTGTCCGCCGCCCGCCCGGCCGCCGGCTGACTCCTGGCAAGGTCGTCCAGCGCCGCCCACGTGACCGCTGACGTCACGGCCGGGCCGGTCCGTTGCACGCGCGCCGGCCGCCGGGCGGTAGTAGCGCCGCGTGTGTCGGGCAGTGAACGGCGCGGTCCCGGCTCCAGACCCGCGGTCCAGTCCCGGTCCCGGTCCAGGGCAGTCGACAGACGCGGCGCGGGTGTGAAGGTGGTGCCGCAGTAGATAGAGACTCTGGTCAGCGAGTGGAGGGAGAGAGATGGAGGCGCAGTACTACCGTGAGCGGCTCGGCTTCGGACCGCCCCTGGGCAATGGTCACCACGCTAACGGTCACGGCCAGCAGCCGGTGCCCGTGGCGCAGCCGCACAACTTCAAGTCCAACGTCGGCTACGAGGAGAACCTGCACAAGTTCAAAGGTACGCACGACCCCTGCTCCACGGAAAACCCGACAGTCCTTACAGCACATAGCAAGGTTCATGCCGTGCTAGCGCTGGTTTGGTACTGTCCTTTCTACTGCCTCTCTGAAAGGACGAGCAGCCGATTCTGCGGGATTTTTTCCCGACGGTTGGCTGGAGGCAGGGGCGTAGCTTCTCCAGACAAGTTGGAGGGGCTGAACAGGATAAATGTCGCTCAAAATACCATCAAAATCCACAAAATATACATTGATCCCCGGATTCAACCAACTTCATCAAAGTTGAAGGGGCTGAAGCCCCAGTTGGAGGGGCTGAAGCCCCTTCAGCTGAATAGGAAACTACATCCCTGGCTGGGGTTAGTAAGGTTGTGGGTGGTGGAAGGAGTTGGTCGCTGCTGGTATCTGCCGGCTGAGGCAGGTCGAACACCGTTCGGATGTTGACACTGTCGGTCTGCCGTGACAGCCGCGGGTAAACACAGCAGTGTGGCCGCTTAGAGACGAGCTGAAACGCCGCTCTGCCACTCCGAGTAGGTGTGGTGTCTCCTCCGGGGTGACCGGTCAGAGACGAGCTGAGACGCCGCTCAGCTACTCCAGGGAGGTGCGGTGTTCCTCCGGGATGACTGGGTCAGAGGCATGGGGTGCGGCGTCGCCACCCCGGTGCGCCAGGGAGGTGTGGCAGCTCTCCGGAGGGACCACCTCGTCCTGAGGCCTGCACCACAGGCAGGGTACCACAGGGGGTGCGATGTGTCCTCTACTGAAGGGCCAAGTGGTCCGGACAGCGTTGGATTTAATGCCACTTACTGGTCCCGGTATTTTGTTCTCCGCAGTGAGTTACCCCCGTTTCGGCCTCAT
>JARBER010011468.1:0-12819 GCA_030265075.1 Balanus glandula | reverse complement strand
ACTTTTAGCGTGTTGACTTTTTGCCATGTTTACTTTTTACCCGTTTGACTTTTTACCTTTTGACTTTTAGCGATGTTTACTTTTCATCCCTTGACCTTACGTCCCTCGACTTTTCGTCCGTTTACTTTTTATCTTTTGACTTTTTACGCTGGAATCCCCCCGTAGGACGATGGTTTAATCAATACCCTGTGTGTGAATTGACATTTACCTTTTTTGAATATTTGTTATCCTCTACATCACCACAATATCCATAAATAAGACGAATTGTACCCTGCATTATACACAGCCGGATAGTTCCGTTCTTTCCGACCAGTAGGTATCCACCCAAAATATTATAATAATTTGTCATATTCATCTTATACTGCAGTCAAACGTAAACGCTTCAGATGCCAACGTTACGAATATTTTCCGTCGAATTAAATAGGGTTGCTGCATATGGCCAAAGCTTCAGCTCTGCTTCAGTAGTAAATGCATGAGCACGGATGGGTAATGGGTATCTCTCATCCATGACTAAGCAGCGTCATGCTCCTCCCCGGTGGCGTCGGAACTACTTTCAAGTTGGGTGGGCGAACTGGCCTAAAACAATAATAGTTCAAAAGCAATACGTATTTAACGTGACATTTATAAGTTGTTTTAAGCTATGATCTATCTTTGAAAAGATAAGAATTGCAATATATTTTAAAGCCAAACGGATACATCTTTGAACATAAATATTTCTTCAATGAACGAACATCAAAAATTCAAATAAAATAAAAGTATACTATTTGAATCACCAGGTACCAACATATAGAAATGAAAACATTTTGATTTCAGTTCTGCTTTCATAAATATTATGCAAATGAACTGTTTCAAATTCAATACAGGTTACTTTGATTTCTTTGGTATTTTTTCAAAAACTGCAACTTTGTTCTACAAAACGTAAGTGCATATTCCGTGTTTATGTAATTATGAGTTAAAAGATCGCGGAAAAGACGAGTGAGAACCGACACGTAGCTCCAAAGTTGTGGGGGCGTCGCCCCCGCAAGTCTTAAGTTGTGGGGGCGAGTCGTCCCTATTGCCCCCACGGCTCCAATGTCCCTGCTCTTCCCCGGGAAGATTGTGTTAAAGCCGGATGACCTATTTCTGGCAATAAAACAATTAAAGTGATTTGGCGGGCGTTGTAAACGGCGTGGTATAGCAACGTGAATGGAACGGAAAACGGGACATGGTTATGGGACTGGGATACACAGCTAGGATACGCCGCAGTGTCCTAAAAATGCTTTTTAGCTAGGGTGCCGAGTGGGAAATTCAAACTAGAAATCAGCAAAAAGAGTGGAAAATTCAAACTAAAAAAGGCCTTTTCAAGATGTACACGTCTTGCTCGCAAACAAAACCTTATCCATTTTCTGGCTTTTCACATATTAAAAATAAAATAAGAGGAAAAATAACATCAAAAGTGCAAAAGAGTGGAAAACAAGCATTCAAATTCGGAAAAAGAGTGAAATATTATTACTTTCAGGGTGTCGCTTTACACCCAAAATTCCCTATTCTAGGACACTGCCACCCAGCACCAGCTTACCGCCCAGCACCAGCTCACCAGCTACGCACCAGCTCACCAGCCCAGCACTAGCTCACCAGCCCAGCACCAGCTCACCAGCCCAGCACCAGCTCACCAGCTGAACAGCTCACCAACCCAACACCAGCTCACCGCCCAGCACCAGCTCACCAACCCAGCACCAATTCACCAACTCACCAGCCCAGCACCAGCTCACCGCCCAGCACCAGCTCACCAGCCCAGCACCAACTCACCCCCACCTCACCGCCCAGCAGACCAGCTCTCTCACCTGTTGCTGTCAGCGTCCCGCTCCCGCTGGTCCGAGTACGGCTTGCTGTCACCGTTGTTGCTGTCAAACTCGGAGCGGTTCTTCCGCCAGCTGGGCTGGTCCCAGTCGTAGGAGGAGCCCTTGCCGAAGTCTGCGGCACGCGGGGTCACATGCGAGGTCACACGGGGTCACACGCAGGTCACATGGGGTCACACGGGGTCACGCGGGGTCACACGCAGGTCACACGCAGGTCACACGCAGGGTGGCCGGGGAACGCCAGGTCTCTACAATATATCGTGTCGGAATGACCGGGGTGTCACGGGTCAAATGGCTTTGAAAGGTCATGTGGGTCATATCAGATCAAAGTACAAGGAACAGCTGGTAGTTGCTGGTGGAGACCGGGAGAAACTAAGCTATGCTAGTGGATAAAGACGAGCTGTCCGATTGCAGCCAGGCGGGACCAGACAGCCGGACGGGACCAAAGGAGATAGGCCTTAGACATCGTAAGATAAGGTCAATCAAGTGAAACGGAGTCAGACGTCAGGAGCAAAAGGTTTGAGCACAAATGTGTTTCCAATCGTGCTCTGAACAACATCATTTGCATGGCAAGGCTCAATTCCCAGCAAGGACGACGACGACGACATGTAGCCACCGACAAATGGTGTTGGTAAAAGGCCATACAGCTAGCCATACCGCAACCAACGGACAACGACCGATGCAGGACACTAGAAGGCTAAGCTAACAGAGCAGTAAATCAGCGAACAGAAAGCGGTTCACGTAACTAATGTAATAGTATACGTTGCAAGTATTATCCCAAAACAGAAAATGCATAACTGCTCAGCTCTGACATTGGTTGCAATAGTTGAAACAGTCATTTTAAGTCACGTTAGGGGAGGGGGGGGGGGGTAACAACAGGGCAGTATTTATGGTCATAATTTGTAGCAATGGCTTGTGACAAAGAATTGAATAAAACAATAATAACAAAAAAGGAATATCTTTGGTTGGCTGCTACACAACTGGTAAAACAACATCAACCTTGTGTAGCAATAGCACAATTATCAAACATGCGATGGCAACTTTACAAGTCCAATGCCTTATAATTCAGACTGACCCAGTACTTATTTTACATTGGCAAAAGAGGGCGTGCAACGCTGCGTGGTATCGCCGCAAGCATGAAGCTTGAACTACATTCCCGAATTTGACCGCGACTCCAGCGAAGGACAATTACAAGAAAGCGGACAGAAGTCAAGCCCCAAAACGGCCACCAGACAACACCAACGCCGGAATACCTGTCTGGGTCGGGAGCCGGCTACCTCTCGCTATGTGGAACTACCTCGGCGGGTAGAGATGCAAACCACCGCAGGGCGCACGCGCACACGCACAAACACGGCGGATACGTACATTCAGAGCGGAAGCCGGACGTCGACTCACTGCTCAGACCAATGTACTTGTCCTTGTTCTTCTTGGACTTCTTGCGCTCCTCACGCAGTCGATCGTCGTCCTGCACGAAGTCGATCAGGTCCCGCGTCTTGTGCCTGCGAATAGACGGTGTAGTCAGCATACAGTTGTGATTTGGGGTAGGGTGGCTGGGACGGAAGGTTTACACGGCGACTTTGGGAACGGTCAAGTGCACAACGTGCTTCTCCAATAGATGATTATACAAGGATGTATGTCGATAGCATACAAAGACGACACGAGGAAAGGTATTGCCGGTAGTGCGCAACCTATCGCCTCAGACACCGCATTGGAAACAAACTTATTTTCGAAAATAATAGCGGTACCTGTAACCGACGTATTTGTATTAACAACTTAGCATGCAGCGATCAGCCTATCATGTAACCCGTAAACATCAACAATATAAGCAGGAAACAGTCTATATTGCTGTAACACGATAGTCATATTAGATATATAATACGACATGTTATTTCCGACATCGAGTAGCGAACAATGGGTTCCGCTCGACACACTCCGGTGGTTCTGCGTGCCGATCCGCCGCCGCCGCCGTTCGCTGCTTCCCACCTGATGTTGATTCCCTGATCCTTGCCGAACTCGTCCACAAACGTGTAGTTCTCAAGGCTGCGCAGGTCGTAGATATGCTCTCGGGCCGAGGTTACCACACGTTCGGAGCCGTTCCGGATCAGGTAATGCAGCAACAGCAGCGACTGTCGACAGATACAGGTGTGAAAACATGTCTAGAGCCGGCGACCAGTAGCAGGCGATCATAGCCAACCGAGATATACACTGTGTGCGGAGAGAAGGATGGCAGTAGATGCACATAACACGGACTGTTGCCACGAACCGTCATTGGCGAGTGCGCGATGTATTTACTAAATGGTCTACCGTGAGTCAGCATAAGTTGTCACTCAATGGCGAGCTAGCGTGAATCACGGCCGAGCGGCAGTTTCCTGATTGGCGACACAACCCCACGGCCGATAAAAGTCCTTATCCCAGAATCCCACCGGAGGCATATTGTCAGCAGACTTAGCGCAGCACCTGAACACAATGCGGCACGGGTCCCCATTCACCTGCACAGCTAACGAATCGTATGTAACAGGCTTATCAGCCAGTATCTTATCATGCACATACAAATAATGCATATTAAATGCTATTCGCTCACTGCCATCCCACTGTATGAGTCGACAAAAACCAGTTTCCATAAAACTGCACCGGAAATATCATCCGCCACAGTTATGAATGCAGACCGTGCTACACACCGTACCCGCGACATGAGCCGAGCAGCCGCAGTGACCCCTTTTCCCCGCCTCCCGCGTCTCCCTCACCTTGTAAGTTCGCCGCCAGTTGGCCCGGTTGTCCTGCAGCATGCGTTTCCAGAGCATGCCCATCGCCTCTGGGAACTGTTCGTAGGTGAAGGTGAACTGGGCAACCTCCTGCATCTGGGGACCTGAGGACGGCACGAAACACACGAATCGACAGCGTCAGAAAGCTCGAGAAGCGAAACAAAACATGTGGCAACCGGTGTAGAACAATTATATTTGCATGGGCCTAACAAGAAAGCCAGAAGTCGAAACAGGAGTCTAACAATTATATATGTAGGTGCCTACTAAGAAAGCCAGAAGAGATATCGATAAGGAATATTGTGCGGAAAAGATATAGTTCATCATAATCATTTTCACAATGATAAACTGGGAACATATTTGAGTTCCGAGGATCACACCGGGAATTAATATTTGACCACACTATCACCATTAGATCATAGATATCATGGATAGCATTGTTACAGCTCGTATCAACTGAAATCGGCCTACTGTACATTCAAACCACTCACTCTGCAGACTAGCTCTTACCGCCCCACTCTGACGCGATTTACATCACGTTTCTGCATAGATCCGCATTTCCACTGCATGCACGGGGCAACAAAAACACATGTACACGCAATGCGACGTACATAATAGAACCAGCCTCGAACTCTCGATGGTGAGAGGGAGGTCACAGAAAGCAAACAGGACTAGCGAGGCCGGTCGTATGGACGGATAAAGCAGTATGAATGAGTCCTTCATCGATATTAATCAGTTAGAAGCATTTATACTAAAATATGATCATCACAGAGCCGCTACATCGGAGTTCTAATTACATTCAATCGGATTCCACAAAACGGAATCAACATTGCACAAGGGAATTCCCCTAAGCAGCTATACCTGAAACACCCGAGTCAAACTACGATGTATCTGCTCGAGATTCCAGCCATGTCTCCATTCCTTTCCATTTCCACCTTCCACCATTCCCGCTCAGCCTCATAACACCCAATCCCACCAACCGGCCGGCCACACCTCGCACTCACCGGTGGGTCCCCAGGCCTCATCGTTGGTCGCCTCGCGCACTTTCGACTCCACCTCGGTGTAGTTCATCACCATGTTGGTGCTGCGAAAGAGACGACGCGTCAATAGCAGCCGACGTGGAGACACGCCGGGCCGTGGCCATCACCGCCGGGTTACACGGTTCGTGACCGTCAGGCAGGCAGCACTCAGACAGATTGGAGCAGTCGGACGAGCCGGGAGTAGTCTCGAACGGGACCGGTAGAGTGAGGAATGAACATGGAGACAGTACGGCGGATAACTGGTGTCTCTCGGGTCTCCTCTCCAAGGGTTGGAGGTGGATGATAGTTTGGGTTTAACCCTATTGGTGGCAGTGAGGATCTTCCCTTATGCTTTTCCTATATACTTCCAAAACAGTTGAAGGTAGGCTTGTGACATTTTTTGACCTTTTCTTAAAACAAGGCTAGGCAGATTGTCTGAAAATTTCAAGAAAAAATATTGAACAGAGGCGGACCCATGATAAAGTTTATAGGGAAGTTTGATTGGAAACCGTGTTTTTGGGTCAACAAAACCGTCAGTATCGACGTTTCGAGACAACAATTATTGATAACATTGAAACCGATGTAAGGTGATAGTTCATGCTGAATTCCATCCATTGCTTTTTTATTTATTTATTCATGCCACTCCACAAACAGGTTCACACTCAATTACAGGGAGTGTCGGCGGGTCATAGCGCCGCTGTTATAGGCGGTTCTATATATGCTTTATTTTATTATATGGTTTCTGTTATAGGCGGTTCCAGCGACCAAAAAAGAGTCTTTCTATTGTAATTGACCTCCCATTTTCATTAACCTGGCACCACTTAAGATAAAAATATGTTTTATAAATGTTTTCTTTGGTGTCACGATAATATGCCAATTCATTCACACACAAGCATTTGAGCTACATATTTAATTTATCCCGTATTTGTGACTTGCAGCCACCTATGATTTTGAATTTTCAAAAGTATGATCACATTTTCCTCTTCAATCTCTATTATCTATCGATCTACATTAGTTGCGTTGAAATCGTTGATAAACATGACAGCTGTGTTGGATTAGAAACAGCTATACAATTTCAGTTTTTGCCCCCTTGTTACTCCCATTTTTTTAGAAATGTAGATTGTGTTCAGGAGAATCAAACACCGTTGATTTGTCAAAATCGGACGAGTGGATCACGCGATATCAAGAGGGAGGGGAGGCTAAAAGGCCCCTTGCCACTAATAGGAGCAGCCAGGAATCTGCCACGAACAGAGTGAAGGGCGCCATAGCACTCAGGTTATTTGGCGCAAGGGTTGGAGAAGAGAGCGGTGAGTGCCAAGCAGATATCCGACTTGGATATCTGCATACTGACATGACATATCCCTCAATGGATGGACGTTAATCCCTAGAGTGTGAAGCCTTTACAGTGTAAAAGCTTGTTCTGTAGTCCATTTCGTGTGACTGTCCTACGTTTGTATCCTATGCAGCGCTGCAGCACTGATAATATACATATATACATTATACAGTACTGCGCCAGCACTGCACCCTGCACGAGGGAACATCGAACTGCTGCGTAATTGTCGGTTACACAAATGTAAACACCCAGCGACTGGTCGAGTTCTGCTGCCTGATCCACATGAAAGAAATGTCACAACACTATGACATGATATTTCGACAAGACGCGTGACACTGGCTTGCTGAAATGTCAGACTAGCATTTCACGTGGGCGCAAAATGACAACGCAGCCGTCGCACCCCTAAACCCCAATAAACAAACAAATAGCATTTCACGATACAAACAATATTGCACTATTATCATTTAAAGTCATGAAACCTGTTAGTAAAATCCACGGCATAATTTCGATTCCTTTAAGACCTGTGCGCACTTATCATGCTCACTGCGCAATGTGCGTTGAGCATTAACAATTCAGAGCGTGTCCGCTCTCGTCTACCACCCCGATCCCGACTCTGGTGTCCTACCCATGCATCAGCTATCAGCATACGACACAAACGGAGCACGGGCACTGCACGACACGTCCGGTTCACCATATAAGGACATGCCGGATCTCGGCTGACGGTGTATTCTCTGGGACGGCGTACCACGTGATTCCACCGGGGGCCAGCGGCTGCACGCCGGGGTCAGTGACCCACTGACCTATACAGTAGCCCGAGGCAGTGTCAGGCGTCCGGCGTAGTGCGACAGTGGCAAGGTCGGCTGAATGAGTGACAGACACGTGCCAGCGAGACCGGGACACGGGATAAAATGACGAAAACGTAACTGAAATAAGTTCACTTTATTTTTAACATCCAAGTGTGCAGCAGCCAGCGTCACGGAAAACTTAGTGATGTGGCATACATAAGCCCAGCTGCCCGCGGGTGATTACGCCTACCCGACTCGCTGTCTGTGCCCGTCCGGAGTCCTGACCGTTCGGGATTCCGGAACCTCCAGTCGATGGGGAATACCGCCCTGACTCGTGATAAATATTTGAGTTGGACTGCGATGCGATGCCCAGCGCAGTCGGTGACAGCGGCCGCGCTCGGCTTAAGTGAGCCAGTGGAGTCGAGTCGTGCATCGCCAGCGCCGTCCTGGCGGCCACCGCGGAGCCGACCAATGCCAACGACGCCGACTGCGCACGTGCCACCGCCGGGCCCAGGTGTCTGCGGCCAGCCACGCACGACAGGAGCGCAATGAGACGCCATTGTGGTGTCGCCCCGGTCAATGGTCTGGGCCGGCCGACCGAGCTGGCGTCAACGCACACGAGTCTCCATAGATCGCACGGAGTGCAGCAGAGAAAAAACAACCCATGAAGGCATTAGCTACTTGGATTTCATGTACTATTTATATTTTACAGAACTTTACAGTCACGCATGTTGCATATAACTATGCCACTTAAATGGGTTTTTATAATGTTGATAATTATCAATAACATTCATACATATGACGCCAAAATAAACATATATAAGACAATAGATAATCAGACAATAAGACAGAACTCAGCTCTTCACTCTGAATGATAAAGCAAAACAATATATATTGATACATATTTCATAGGTTTGGTAATTAGTTTCAAGTTATTTGAGCTTTGTATATCAATCTTATCACTAAACTAAAGGTCAATTTTCTCTAATTCATAGATATGACACTCTATTGCGCCATTTAGACACCCGTGTAGCTCAGTCAGAAGAGCGCTGGACTCTAGTTCTGTGCCACCCTGGCAAGGAGAGTTTTGTCTGTCCGCGTAGCTCAGTCGTGAGAACGCTGTACTGTAGATCTGACCCACCCTGGTTCGAGTCGCTTCGGCACTCGCTATTTGCTCCGGTGGGGATGACCTGCGGCCGGTGACAGCGGCCGCGTTGAAGGTCATGCGAAGACAGCGAGCCGAGCGGACCGTCCTCAATCGTTAGCGGACGTTAATACCTTTCGTCTCAAATTATGCCTGTGACTGAAATTGCGCGATCGAATGGTGAGATCAGGACATGCGCAAAAAGCCTAGCTTAACGTGGGTACTGATCTCGGAAACCCATCTCATCAAAACATTCAGACTAAATTTATTACAAGAAAAAGTGAGTTGGTGTTGCTATGGCCCCTGCTATTTGCTGTGGTGGGGATGACCTGTGGCTGGTGGCAGCAGCCGCGTTCAAGGTCAGGTACAGCCAGCGAGCTGGGCAGATCGTCCTCATTCATTAGGGGAATTTAAGCTTTCAATTCAAATTCTACCGGTGATTGGAATTGCGCGATTGAGTGGTGGGGGTCAGGTCCTCAGGACCTGTGCAACAAGTCTAGATTAGCATGGGTCCCAATTTGGGAAATAATTTCATCAAGACAATCATACTAAATTTATAACATAAAAAAGTGTTGCAGTAAGTGATGTGTTCTTTGTTTTCTAATTAATCTTATTGCAAGTAAATATTGTACTTCAAAACTGAAGAGGTTCATTGTAGTTCAAATTACTTAGGTATATGTGTTTTTATCAAGGAGAAATCATTTTAGGCAAAGCAGTTATTTCTTGAGTAATGTATCTTCATTTCTGAATGTCTTGTTACATGTTACAACTTTCCAATGTCTGTCACCACACTTGTTTGGATGTTGATTTAAGCACAATTGCAGCTTGCAATGGTCCAAAACAGATGGCATGAAGCCATATATGGTAAGCCACACAGTACTTAGTAACAAAACAGATACTATGAAGTTTCTCAAATGTTCATGATCTGTTTAACATGAACATGATTAATTGAACCACAAAGTAATCAGCTATTCATTTGATTCTTTTAAAAGTAAAACACAAGAGAATTTTACTTTACCCAAGACACATACAAGTTACAACACACATACTGAAACTGGAAACATAAATTCCTAGGATATGAACCTCTCATTCACAACTCTATTGATTTATTTAGTTATGGAAGTAATATCATGTTTTGAAAGTTTGTTTATAGAGTAAACTTAAACTAGTCCAAGTTGGCAAAACACAGATAATTTCAATTTTCATCTATGGAAATAAATAAATCAGGTATCAGGATCTAGTGGATAGAGCAAATACAAGGTGAATTTGGCCTAAATTTCCAAGAATCAATGATATCAAAGCAAATATTGTCCATTTTTTAAAATCTGGCAAAAAAATATGACCCCTGGGCCTTGTTCCATAAATTGAATTTATCAAACTTCAGTTATTTTGTAGTGACTCAAGTAATAAATCATCAATAATGAAATAGGCCAGTCTGCAAAATCTGACAAGTTTCAATAAAATCATGTCAAGGCAGGCCACAGGATTGACAATGCCAATGGTCCATCCAATTGGAACAGCTTTTTGAAAATTTGATGCAACTTTTGGAAAATTGTATGCAGCTTTTGAAATTATAGGGCATAAACTGCTGACAGGGGCAGCAGTAATATTAAGCAGGGCAAGTCAACTGATGGATAGGTATATATTGCACACACCTACTGCCTGTGAAATCAATACATTGAATGGGAAAATCCTGTGGAATGTGGGTGCTGTAACAAATATCTTGTTAATTTTCACAACATTTTTAGCAGACTGGTAAATAAATAGGCAGGTACAGATCACAGCACAGATGTTTTGTCCAGTTTTTATGAGCCATTGACTGGTCAATAATTCATGCACACAACCAAATTCAAAGCTTCTAGTATTGAGCTCCCCAACAACCAACAGCCACGTTAGCAAAGCCAGCAAATTTAACAGAACATCTGTGCGACTGCACATTTAATGTAAAAAACAATTGTTGATCTAAGATTTGAATGAACCAGATGGAAACATACATTGACATTGAAATTCAAACATTTTACTTACACTTTGTCGGCGATCTCGCGAACTTTCCACATGATTTTGGACTAGTTGACTTGTCTATAGCATTGACCAGAACAAGAATCGGATCATGAAAGCTGATCACTACCACGAATTACGGTCAGGGTAATTCTGTCATAAATACGAACATCTATATGAGACTTTGGAATAATTCGATTATCACTGATGCACAAAGTGCAAAATAATGGCAATGGAAAGTGTCTGAAACGACACAGGTGTATTGCGAGAAAGTACGACCCAAGGCAATAGAATACGTACGACCACAGCTCAACACCTACAGGCACCTATTTGTCAGACCTTGATTAGCACAGCTTTGTAGACAAAGTAGTTTTTTATATTACGTCATAGCTTAAAGTAGGCACAAGGTAACCACTTAGATAATGCTGTTTGGTTATTGAAAAGGCTGTGATTCACAGATAAAAGTGGTTTAAAACTCTAACATCGCCTCATGTGCTAAAATTACAGCATTCAATGTCCAATCATACAAAATTATTGAAGTCTTATTATGACGTAATAATATATTACGTAAAATAGTGATTGTGGTTGGTGACGATAATGATGATGTTGGCCTTGAATTCAAAGGCGGATCAAGCGAAAAGGATGTGGGCGTGTCGTGAATTTTGTGAAATAACTGGATTCTAAAAGTAGCTCTGTCTCAAATTCAACGTAAGATAGTTATCAGAATCGATGAGTATAAGCGTTTCGTTTGTGTTGTAGCTTCATTTTGACAATCAGGTCCAATCGCTGGTAGGATACGATATTTATAAAATCTTACAAAATTACTTCATATGGAAGCATACGTGCTATCAAAAGTGACGCAGCTATGACAAATCTGGTGGATGACATTTTTTGTTAAAAACATATTTCAATTTGCGCTGCCACTAAACACGTTAACTTGTCTTTTGAATTACATTTGTATTCAAGTAAAACTATACTTGTGCTCTTATCTGCATCATTTGTTGATAAACTGAATGCTGGCCCAAGACCATTTATGATCTGGTCCATCCAAATGGTGGGTATGATGCTCATATGAATGCATTAATGCAGGCTAGGGAAAAAGTTTGATCTACGGACACTTACTGTAGGTAAGGTAGGGTAGTACGAGGTAAATGCGGATAGGTCAAAATGCGGAAAACTAACAGTTCCTCTGCAATATCTCCCATGCACACAATCAAACAGCTTCAAGGTCACTATGGTTGTCTTATTACACAATTCTGCGCATGTTCAGCTGTGGTCTAATCAAATCACGCTGCTTGTTTGAAAGTTAATTACATGTTTTAAATGTCCAGGCTAGGTGGTATTTGTAGGCGCACACCTGCTTACGGCTTGGCAAGATTTGTGCGCCATTGTTTTTTAGTTCCGATGGAAAGTTTTGTAATGTGACATCTTTTCAATGGAAGGCATTTTAAGTTTTAGGTCCACGTTTCCACAGGTGTTGCTCGTGATATCCGCATTACACAGTGAATTGAGGGCTTGCTCCTTTTTGAATTTTCAAGTGGATCTTGAGACTTGATATTACCATTGACTTATTGGGGTATTAGTGTGTAGAGAAATGTTCAATGTATTTATTGATGCCTTTGGTTTGTGAATTCTTTGTTTTAATTTACTGCAATATTGCCCTAAAGTTGGCATTGTGCTTGCAGTGCCAAAAAAAATGGCTGGTTAATTTTTTTTTCATTTTGTGATGCTTTTGTCCATCTTTATGATGACAACACTCTTGTCTGTTTCAGCTTTTTTGTAGTTGATAATATGTAATCATTGACCATACTTATGAAAAAGCACCTTTTTAAAAGTTTGCTTAGTATGTTTTTGATGTTTTGCTTTATTAATTGCTTTACATAACAGGGGCTTTCAAAAGAAGCACATTTGTTAATTTGCCAATTTAGGGCATTTTAAATGGA
>JARBER010011358.1:0-12824 GCA_030265075.1 Balanus glandula | reverse complement strand
ATAACCAGGGGGGGCAATATATGCCCCCCCCCCAGCGGGGCGCGTTCGGCTGGAGACCCCAGCGGGGCGCGGGTTAACTTTCAAACCAGTAACAAAATAGAGCAGCAAAATGGGAACCAGCATGTTGCCTGCCAAGTGATAAATCTAACGGTATGCAATTTTTAGATTTCAGGTCAACAAGTGACCTTTCAGTTTCTATCTCGTATCGACCACGTCCAGAGTAACAACTTTGCTCTGTCGACAACATCCAAAATAGAAATAGATGAATGTTAACGTTAAAATGCAATGTTTCTCGACCAGGTTTGTCTCAGCAACAAAGAAAAGGTATTTATTTTTGTGCGCATCTGGTAAACAAAGTTCAAAAAGCGATTTAAAATGACGTCTTGACTTTCTTATACTTTGGAAACCATCACAAAAATCGGTAATACTAATTAAATGCTCTGAATTTGAGTTTCGGTGTTGTTAATACTCGGTTAGTTCAGGGATGTTCATCGTTCAGTTTTTACATCTATGATATTTTAAAAGATTTTCAATCCGTTTAGTATTCATCTGGGTAAAAAAAACATAATTTTGACCAATATTTGGCATACATATGGTAGTTCTTGTTATTTCGATCTTTCAGGTTTTCGGCTTGCACTTCGTTTAAAACTACAATGCATGACACAACGACAACCTTCACTCGTTATTATCCCCAAACTACTCTACCAATTACATTATTTTTACATTACATCATTGTCAACTCAATTACTGAAATGTCAACTCAATTACTGAAAATTGCAGCATGTTGATGTGTATGTTGATGCATATGAGTTGCATGTGTAAACACTAAACGTTAGGCAAGAAAAACCTCAGGGATGTCGCTTATAAGTTATAACGCAACCTTCGTTGGCCGACTGTTAGGAGCTTTGTTTAATTGGGAAGTGGTCTAATTACCAGATCATGATTTTTCAATAATCATATTCCTCATTCAGACGAATTACCAACACGTTCGAATAACCCACACTGGCATTTTAACCAACAACGAATTACCCAACGACGAGTTCCCCACACGTTCCAATTCCCAACAACATCGTTTTACCTAACGACAAAATATCCAATGACGAGTTCCACAACCATTCGAATTCCCTACATTATCGTTTTTCCCAATGACGATTTACCCAATGACGAGTTCCCAAATGTTTGAATTCCCAACTGTTGCTTTATTTACCCAACGTTGAATTACCCAATTACGAGGTTCCAAGCCTTCCAATTCCCCACAATGTCGTTTTACCCAATAAAAATTACCCAATGACGAGTTGCCTAACCGTTCAAATTATCCACAATGTCATTTTAACAAATTAAGAGTTGACCAATGACGAACCCCCACTAAAGCTTTAACTATGTTAAACAACAGAGACAACTATGAAAGTATTGAGAAAAACCCAGTCCCCCCAAGTCGCAGCCAAAGCTAAAAGAATTGCCAAAATAAATTAAATATATAATTTAAATCTAATTTCAAATTGAATACTACTCGAGAGAAACTTCCTGAAAAAAAGAGCAAAGAGGAAAGATCTGGGCACAGCATAACACCCGTCTATTGTGTATTACCAAAGGATCATAAACCCTAAGACCAGTCATTTTGGTATGTGGTGGCCTACGGAAAAACATCGTGTCACTTGGAACGAATTTTAAAGCAACTATTTAAATTTGTTGCCTCTCACTTATAGGATACCAGCAAATTCTTAGAGGTGTCGGGACATGCGGAGCAGTACGTGATACCAGAGGGCAGCGTCTTCGTCAGCATCAATGTAGTCAATTTATATGGTAGTATCCCAGCAAATGAAGCTATCGATGCAGTGAGGTCTAAAGTAGAGTAACATGCAAATATAATTAACAGTTTTGGACTAACTACGGAAGATGTAAGCGACTTGCTAGAACAGAGTCTCAGAAACGTCTTCTCATTTAACAACGTCTTCTGCCATTAGAAGCTGGGACTAATCATGGGAAACCCATGCGCACCTCCTCTCGCAATTTGATTTCTAGACAACGAAGCCAAAGCACTAAAGCACTAGCAGCATCTCTCATGAAGCCAGCTTTCCTGGCTCGTTACATCGACGACTAAGTAGGAATATGGACACATGAGCAGCAGGCGCTAGAATAACTATACACATCCTGAACAGATAACACGCGACTTTGGCATTCACCTTAAAACAGAGCGGTAATGGACAAGGAGTCCTATTCCTAGTTTCTCTAGTCACATCAGAAACTTGTAATAACATCACGAAAATAGGCACATATATTTATATCAAGCCAAGAAACTCGGACATTATTCTACATTCAACATCAGCTCATCCAAAGGACACAGAATACAGCATTACATCGGCACTACAGTATCGGCACCTGTTCATCTCAAATCGGCAGATCTCATTTATAGCGCAGTTAACGATGTATGTTTGACATGGTGCCTCACAAATTGGCGTAGCACATTACCGCGGCAAAGGACATTGGACTGCGTTTATTGCATTGGGTGATCGTTTTAGTAGAAGCCGCACAGGTCAATCAACCGGCTAGGTCACCCCAGTGCCGAGGTGACTTGGCCGGGGGCTGGGGTCACTTGGCCAGGGGTGATATTGAGCATGAAATAGCAGTTCCTTCTGGATGATGTTACTGTGCTGATCTGCGTTAAATGAGGAGTTTAAATGTTGAGGTCACGCGCTGTGGGAAATTTAAATATTGGAGTAGGGATTATGCGGCGGAATGATCGGGGCGGGGCATGTGATTCGGCAGGGGAGGAAACATGATTTGAGTGAGAGTGATAGTTTACATGTTGTGTGCACAGAATAAAGGAGCTTATTTTAGTCAGTTATTTCCACAAGCTATTTCGGCCTTTTTAGATCGAGTAAAATGGTTAAAGGAAAACCGGGTAAGACGGATGCGAGTGAAACAATGTCACGCCACGGCGGGCGTGAACATCTAGATCTCCATCTCATACCGGAATTCGATGGCATGACGCAACCAGTGTCAGAATGGCTCGAGAAGACAGAGCTAGTGTGCGAGCTCCAAGGTGTGACAGACCTTCAAAGGATCGTCCCGCTGAGGCTGAAGGGAGGAGCTTTCGCTGTTTATCAACAACTTCCTGTCGAGCAGAAGCGTAGCTACAAAGAGATAAAGAGTGCATTGACATCCGCTTTTGCCTTAGATAAATTTCGGGCGTATGAACAGTTTGTCGACCGTAAGTTACAGAGTGGTGAGGCCGTTGATGTCTACTTAGCCGAGCTACGTCGAATGGCCAGCCTGTTTGGTGGTGTGTCAGATGAGGCCCTAGGGTGCGCCTTTGTGGCAGGCCTCCCGCAAGCTACACGGCAAGCGCTACGAGCGGGAGCCCGTATAGAGCATATGTCGCTCACTCAACTTCTACACCGGGCCCGTGCGTTGCTGGTGGACGAAGATACAGGCGCGGCTGCAGCTGCTTCTGCCGCGGGCGGCAGACGCTATGGACGTAACACGGCTTCAGACGCCAGCATCGTCTGTTACGTATGCGGACAAGCTAACCATTTGGCCAGGGACTGCTTGTCTAAAAGGAGTGATCGCGGTCCTAGTTTCCGTGGACCACGAAACCGGCAATGCTTCCGCTGCAATCGACGTGGGCATGTAGCGTCGACATGTCCGGAAAACGGAAGCGGAGAGGCGAATTCAGCGCCAGCCTCCTCTCCAGGACCTCAGTGAATTCGGCGCTTCCATTCGTCCCGTTGAAAGTGAACGGCGTGCAGTGCGAGGGGTTGGTGGACACAGGGTGCACGCAGAGCATAGCGCATGTTTCGGTTTGTCGGCGGTGGAAGAAACGCAGGGTGAGTGTTACCACTGTGAGTGGTCAACAGCACTGGTGTGAGGGCACAGGGCTAGTGGATGTTACACTGCAGTCAGGTCACACCGTGTCTGTCCACGTTCTGGTTGTAGCCCAGAAGCCTCTCGGTTTTTCTTTTATCCTAGGGATGAATGGGATTAATGCCATGAATGGTGTAACCGTCCATAGCCGTGATGATGTCCGGTTTGGTGTTGAGCAAACACTGCGCTCTGTTCAGGCCCCTGCCATATGCTCGACTTTGGTTAGTTCTGACGCAACTGACTTCACTGTAACGTACGACGTAGTGGAGAAGAAGTGGTCTGTGCAGTGGAAGTGGTGCGGCGGAAAGGAGCCAGAACAGCTGCTCAATACTGCCGAGGAGTATCGGATTCCGCCAGAAGCTCGTCGGGAGTATGAGCAAGCACTCTCTAAGTGGGCGGCTGAGGGATGGCTCGTTCCTCATGATGAGCAGGTGCACGGAAAAGCGAAGGGAACGATTCCCCTCATGGCCGTGATACAGCGGGAGAAACGTAAGGTGCGACCCGTAATGGACTTTAGAGAAGTGAACGCCTTCCTAGACCCACACACGGCTGACGCAGACGTTTGTGTGGAAAGGATCCGAGAGTGGCGTAGATGCGGAAGAGACGTGGCCCTGCTTGATCTTCGTGACGCTTACCTGCAGATCCACGTGCACCAATCGCTATGGGCGTATCAAACCGTGGTTTGGCAGGGCCGTAGGTGGTGCTTGACCAGACTCGGTTTCGGTATGAGTGTGGCGCCATTAGTCATGAAGCGAGTGCTGAAGATGGCGTTGAGCTGGGACGATACAATTGATAACGCCACCAGCCCGTACGTGGACGACATCCTGGTAAGAGAAGATGTCGCGACTGCCGATGAGGTGAAGACTCATCTGGAGCAGCATGGGCTGGTGTGCAAGCCTGTTGAGCGCATTGCGGACGGAGCCCGTGTGCTGGGGCTCAGAGTCTGGGGGGAGCGGTCGGGACTGTTCTGGCGGCGAGAGGCATGCGACATCGAGCTGCCGTCGAAGATGACAAGACGGACCATTTTCTCCATATGTGGTCGACTTACCAGCCACTTTCCAGTCTGTGGTTGGCTACGTGTGGCGGCATCTTATTTGAAGAGACGTGCCAACGCAGTAACGACAAGCTGGGATGATGAAGTCACTGATCCTGAGCTGCGTGCCATGGTTTCAGAGACTCTCCAGCGTGTCAAAGCGTCGGACCCCGCTCGAGGAAGGTGGGACGTGGCCGGGACTGAAGCTGTCTTGTGGGTCGATGCAAGCTCAATCGCCTTGGGAGCGGTCCTGGAAGTTGAAGGAGAGGTCATAGAGGATGCTTCCTGGCTCCGCAAAAGCACAGACTCCCACATCAACCTCGCTGAGCTGGACGCAGTGGTGCGGGGCATAAACCTAGCAGTCGCGTGGAAAATGAAGCGGTTCACCCTAGTCACCGACTCATTGACTGTGTATCACTGGCTCACCGATGCCCTGTCCGGGAAGGCGCGCTTGAAAACTAAAGCAGCGAGTGAGCTGCTCATCCGGAGGCGCCTGGAAACCATCACAAACATCGTCACTGAATACGATCTTGACGTGCAGGTGAGGAGCGTGCCGTCAGCCGAAAACAGGGCAGACATATTGACTCGAGTCCCAAAGCGGTGGCTTTCAGCTTCTGACACCCAGGAGGTATGCGCAGGTGCCGTGCCCGTGATGGGGTCGGAAATCGCGGCTGTTCATGAGACTAGCGGACACCCGGGCATCAAGCGCACGCTCCACCTCTGCAGACGACTGGACCCATCTGTGACGCGGAAGCAAGTGCAGCAGGTAGTGCGACAGTGCCCGGCCTGTCAGTCAATAGATCCGGCTCCACAGCGATGGGAACATGGCACGCTGAGCGTGGCTAAGAATTGGGACCGCGTCAGCATGGACATCTGCCATGTCGGTGCTGAGCATTACCTAACGCTGGTGGATTGCGGTCCCTCCAGGTACGCCATCTGGAGACAACTCAGGCGACAGGACACGGACAGCGTTATCGCCCAGCTGGAGGAGGTGTTCCTGGAGAGGTGCGCACCGCGAGAGCTCCTCACCGACAACTATATGTCGTTCCGCAGCGCGACCTTCTTGGAGTTTATCAGCAGATGGGGTGTAGCCATAAGGTACCGAGCAGCCCACGTACCGTCAGGAAATGGCATCTCTGAGAGGAATCACCGCTCCATTAAGACCATCGCAGCACGAAAGGGTTGTTCGGTGGCGGAGGCCGTGTATAGGTATAACGTGATGCCACGTAGTGATGATCCTGCCTCCAGTCCTGCGGATACACTCTTTAACTATGCGTCAAGAGTTAACGATGTTGACGCTGACGCTGACTCGTCTGAGGAGCGGTGCCGGTACAGTGTTGGTGACCAGGTATGGGTACGCGATCCAAGTCGACGATGCGATGTACCAAGCTCGCTTGGCACTGTGAACCGAATAGTGTCATGTCAGAATGTGGAAGTTGATGGTGTATCACGTCATGTTCGAGATATTCGTTTAGCGTTGCTGCCGCGACCCGATCTCACACCCGCACAAGGGTCAGGCCCAGAAGGTGGGTTTGAGTTCGTGCCAGTCTCTGCTGGTGATAGCGTTAATGATGGTGCACAGCATGAAAGTGATGCAGACGGAACTCATGCTCCTCGGAGAAGCACCAGGGTGAGAGCTCCTGCCATTGTAACGCAGTATGGTGCTCTATAGGATCAGGGGGGAGTGTGCTGATCTGCGTTAAATGAGGAGTTTAAATGTTGAGGTCACGCGCTGTGGGAAATTTAAATATTGGAGTAGGGATTATGCGGCGGAATGATCGGGGCGGGGCATGTGATTCGGCAGGGGAGGAAACATGATTTGAGTGAGAGTGATAGTTTACATGTTGTGTGCACAGAATAAAGGAGCTTATTTTAGTCAGTTATTTCCACAATCACATTGAGTGTTATAAAATCAATCAAAATAAACAACTGTCATACTGCTATCTAAAATTTTCAAAGTCTTCAAAATTCATAAACTGAGAAATATAAATATTTTAAGGTTTTATAAAATAAAAAAGATGGCATTTTAAACAAACGGCATACATATGATTGGCACGTTTTTAATGAATACGACTATGTGTACTAATTGTGAATTATACATATTTTAAATAACTGGTGTGACTTTCGAAGGCAACCATTTCGACCACTTCTCAATGCTTTATCATGTATGATACCTACAAACTGAATTTCAGTTTTCATTTGTACCTTTATTTGTATGCAGCAAACGGCGCCCGAAGGGCATTGCTTGCGTTCTTGCGAAAAGAACACATAATAATGTGTTGCAACGCCTAATAGTTGTATTTCTAGATTCAACCTTGTGAACTCGGATGACCTTGACCTGATACAAGATCATCAACAGCTTATAATGGTATTTAGAAGTGTCAGACACACGAATCATATTGATCTGGACACTGCTAAATTATTTTGATGACGCAATGTTGAGCGTCAATGACATTCACCAAATTTGTTGACACAGTCAAAATCCGATGACGTCAAATGACGTGTGATGTCATCAATGACCACGAGGCCACCAAAATTGAGTTTCCTTGGGATGAAATTGTCAGTATGACGTCACGAATCACGAAGTATGGTTGACATTGGCTTTCAATGGATCATAATACATACCCAAGTCACATTTTCTATGCATTTGCATGAAGTTAGTTTATTGTTGATGCTGGTTGAATACATGAATTGCGTAATAAGTAGAGAACAAGGCACTGTTCAGTGTTCATGCGTATTGCAGTAAAAATAACGCATGTGACGGAAGTGTACTGAAAGGCCGTAAAAGTAAACTACTTACAATATTCCTTATAGATATAGAGACCAAGACCCACACTAAGCAGAGCTTGTCTCATGCTCCCTGACCCAACTATCTGATCGAGCAATTCCACTCATACGCCCATACGCCAAAATGTAGTCATTTTCACGTCCCTAAACGACTGAGGACGGTTCACCCGACTCGCTAGCTTCACCTGGTCTTGAGCTTCATCTGATCTTGAACGTGGCCGCCGGATGCCACCGGCAGCAAGTCGTCCTTGCCAGGAGAAAATAGCGAGCGCTAGAGCGACACGAATCTACATTATCATGGTAGATCAGATTGTAAGGCCATTGATCTCCCGAATGGGCAACCCGAATGTCAAGCAGTTATCCATTCTTTGAGTTCCAGCAACATTTATTCAAAACATAATATGATATTGCTACGAGTAGCACCACATTGTCCTTTAAAGTGATCAGCTCAGTATCTTGGATTCCTGACAAACCAAATGGAGCCGCCTTTCATCTTGCAAGAACCGAGCTCGAGTCGTTCTCGAGACCTTCGCCGGGCTAGAGCCGAGATAGAGTCGTTCTGGAGACCTTCGCCGGGCTGCCAGCCGAGCTAGAGTCGTTCTGGAGACCTTCGCCGAGCTAGAGCCGAGCTAGAGTCGTTCTGGAGACCTTCGCCGGGCTGCCAGCCGAGCTAGAGTCGTTCTCGAGACCTTCGCCGGGCTGCCATGCCAAGAGCCGAGCTAGAGTCGTTCTGGAGACCTTCGCCCGGATGCCATGCCATGGCGTTACATTTCGTTTTCATCTCGCGTATTCGTATGCGATCTGGCTCGATTGACATCCTCTATAAATTATTGACTTTTACAGGATTTCCATAGAAGTCAATGCTGTAACATACCTACATTGTTCACAAAGCGTGTGCTGTACACTGTACACTGTACAGTGTACACCCCTCCCATTACCAGACAAAAATTTAGCACTTTATTATACACAATCGTTAGCTATATGTAATTTTGTTGGAGATGAGTTAGTTTAGAACACTTTGTCCCAAATCACAAGGCCATATGCAAATACTATGCATGACTGCATTAGAGGTCATCTTATCTAATTTCCAGTAATTACAACAATTTACAAACAATTAGTTCAGCCAGAGTTTGTTAATTGGGTTTTCGTTGAGAGAAGATATGTGCTAGCAGTGGCAGCGTCACTGAGCACAGTGCATGCTGCTGACAGTGGCAGTGAATTATGCAGCTGGAGATCAAAATGAAGAAACAATCTATTATTTCATGATAATAATTAGGCAAAAAACATAAAATGTAATGCAAATTAAATTTTGAGAACTTGTCTTTTGTTTATTCTTGTCCATTATATCACTCCACTGTTGGAATTTCATTGAGCACCGAGTGACCGGCGCTGAAATGCAGTCTATATGCTAACCTGGCTTACTATGACATGGATAGGGAAACCTAGATGAAGGAATAGTTGGGCCAAATAGACAAATTACCCTTTGTTTTGAATTCATATGACATTTGGGTCAAAAGATTGCACTGGTACAAAATAATACATGAAAATGTTTGAATGAAACTGCATGTAGGTATAGGTTATCCTACAGCTTATTTACTAAAACATCAAAGTTCCATCAAAATCTTAAAAAGCTTTCAAATGTTATTCTCACAGCGCACAATTCAGTCATGAAAACCATGCGTTACTTCTTTACTTGGTTTCACAAACATATCATGATACAGGTGCATACGTTTATGGATTTTCAGATTGTTGATACAGTCAATATTTAAGGTAACCCTGTTAACATTTAATCAACTGACTTTCATTGAACTCTGTGTAAATGTAGTAAATTAGTTAAAAATACAGTAAATGATGGTTTGTTAATGGGAATAGCCGTTGGCCTAGCTATTTCCATCAGACAGCAGTTTCCGATTCCATTTGTACGTTAAAGCCCTACCTGCACTGGCACGTTTTCAAGCGTTTGGTTGTTTTCCGATCCGTTGTGATGCGCCTGACGTTCACCTGCCGTGCGTCTCAGTGCACCTCGACACAGTGTAGTGCGTCCAACGGGGAGGGCAAAATAATCAGCCTGCTAGATAAAATCATATTCTTCTAAGACCTGACCCTCTCGATCAGCAAACGATGTTCGAGGAGCGATATTCGGGACGTGGCCCGTCTCCGAGAAACATCTCGGCTACGATCCTGGTCATAGCATCCTCTGCCTCTGCTCACAGAGGCAGAGGATGACCCCGGCGGCTTGAGGTCCTCACCACTCTCACAGTGATCGTATCGCTCCACCACAGCCCTCCCAGCGCCCGCCGAGGGCCACTCACCTCCTCGAAGATGAACTGGTCGAACTCCTCCAGCGGCCGGCCGTACATGTGCAGCGGGAACGGCGAGAACTTGGTGGGCAGCACGGCGCCGTCCTGCAGGCGCGCGTTGCGCCGCGGCAGCACGCCGAAGTGCTTGCGAGCCTCGGCCGTGCGCGTCTCGAGCCGCTCGAGCGAGGCCTGCGTGAACGGCTTGATGGCGCCGGGCGGCGGGGTACTGTCGCCGCTGCCACCCCCGCTGCCGCCCCCGCTGCCGCCCCCGCTGCCGCTGCCGGCGGCGGGGCGGCGGGCCGGCCTTCCCCCGCGCAGCACCCACTGCAGGGGCTTACCGCCGCCCATCGCGCGCTCTCACTGGGCTGACCGGTCACGGACACGGCCGGCGGCGGCAGCTCCGACCGCGCGGGCGCATGGTGCGACACTGGGCCGGCGCGCCGGGCCGCCGCCGCGGCTCGAGCCGCCCGCCCGCCAGCCAGCCTCCAATCAATGACCGTACCGCGCCCACTCCGAGCCGGCCGAATCAGCCCGTACACAGGCAACGCAAAGAGGCAAAGGAATGGCGTATCCCGCCAATTACTGCGGGACTGTTTTTTGCCCCCTTCTGTTATTTTTTGATATAGTATAAGCGAAAGAGAATATCGTCACTAGACATTCGGTACTTTCTCTCACATCAGCTATACGTATTTTGACAGAAAGAAAGATACAAGACCATGCTAGGTCAAACAGTTATGACATCAGAATGACATATTTTTTAGCAACGGCTTGCGGAAAACACTGTCCAAGTTTGAGATTTTAAGATAATCGCATAGTATAATATTAAATGGCTTGCCATAAGCACGGCTTTCAAACTGCTTTCTCGAATGATTGAATTTGCTGAAATTTTGAAATTTTGAAAATTCAACTTTTTGGGGTTAAAAAAAAGAAAATTTATAATGTTTTGACGTGTCTATAATATATTTATGTACCATATTAAGTCGTTATCTTTACAATGACTGGCATTGACATACAAGTTGATGTCAAATTTGACATTATTCCAAGCCTCAAGGTCAAGTGAAGACCAAAATAGGTCAAGCATGCTGGGAGACGTGTCTCGACAAGACAAATACAATTATGTCGGTTTCACTTATATGACTTAATTATTTTGATAATTATTAGCAAAAAAGTAATGATGAACTCGAATGACCTCAAATGACATCTCAGAACAAAAATAAAAATGTGAAAAAAGAATACTGAATAAAATTTGAACTTGGACCATCAACAACATTGTATTTTATCATTGTCAAGAAATAATTAGATTGGTATTATCAAAGAAGGAAACATTTGAATATTCCTCCATTTATTTATCATGGAAGATAACGAAATTAACCTAAGCTTAGGTCACCGATATTAAAATTTCAAGGCATATGCAATGTAGACATTGATGATATAACACAATCCTGAAAATGTTGTATCGATCCTCAAAACTGTGTTCATGATCATGGCACATCTATAGTTAAGGCACCAAAGGTAACACAAGTCCAAAACGCTGTTTTTTTTTTATTCAAAAACATCTTTCACTGATATTTTTTTTTAGCTAATAACCGTTGGACAATATTAATTCGAGGATAGTATTTTTCTAGTCAGGACGCACGAATATGTTGATCTTGTTGGACAAACTTAAACATTTGACCTCAGATCAAGGTCAAGTGATGACCAGAGTACGTCATATTTAATATTAGGAAAAGTTCTCGACGAGACAAACACATTGGTGCCAGAGTAATTTATCTTTATTTATTGTGTCGAGGATTAATGACAAAAAAAGAATAAGTTACCTTGCATGACCTCAAATGACCCTGTCGGAGTCACCGAACAAAAATTGCACTTAGATCATCGATATCATGACATGTCACTCAGTTAACATAATCCAGAAGTGATCAGACTGACATCTCGCATATCCTTAAAAAGGGATACATTTAGTATTTCCACTTTGACTTATAATGAAAAGTTCACGAAATTGACCCGAACTCGGCTCATCGATATCGAAATGTCAAGATTAAAGAATTGTAAATATTAGAACTCTGATGACGCCCTGTAAATTTTAAACTGATCGGGGAGAAACTCTGGCTTTAGCACGACCGCAAACGTTTTTCTTGTGGTTTCAAGTGACCTGGTCTGATGACCTGACCTGTGATGAGTCGAGGACAATGTTCTACCCTAAGTGCGCACTGCGCATTGATAACCAGCAGCTACGCAAAAAACGGCGGCGCGCATCGCTGCCGTTTTTCCCATATCCTGGAGAAAAAAAATGAGGGACTGTCTAAACATCCCCCTCCCTCCCCTGCACGGAGCGGGTTAAAGGCGGCTGGAGCAGAGCATGTGTTTAGCTGCAGCGCCGGCAAACTGACTGGAGAGTGCTTAGTTAGATCATATGCCCGGTTTGTGTTTGTTTCAGTATTCAGTAGTATGAGCCTCAAATGTATAAAGATATGCCTGTAATATGAGCCTCAAATGTCAGTTTTCTGTTTTAAGGACTCCTAGATCTCATCGTATTGTACTGATATTTGCTATCTCTGCTCCGTAAGCTGTATACGATGAGTCAACCAATTTACGCTTGAGAGTGGCTTTAGCATTTGGAAGCGTTTGACTTCAATCCTCAGTCTTCTGTTTCGAGTACAACTGCATCAAGGTCTTTTTGGAATGTGATGGCGTCTTCCAGAGAAAAATTGCGAAACATGTTTACGTCATCATAGAACACCGACGATATCACACTAGTTAAATTGTTTAAAGAGAGAGAGAGAGAGAGAGAGAGAGAGAGAGAGAGAGAGAGAGAGAGCGAGAGAGAGAGAGAGAGAGAG
>JARBER010011247.1:0-12827 GCA_030265075.1 Balanus glandula | reverse complement strand
GCGGGCCCCCCGGCCTAGCTGCATGTAGCGGCGCTAAATGAGCCGCGCAGACAGCGCAGAGCGCACCTCAGCGATGCCGTGACGCCGGCCGACGGGCTGATCCCGAGCTGCTGATCCGATGGTCAGGTCCTATACACGGTGCTGCTGATCCGATGGATAGGTCATACAAGGGCAGCGAACAGACGCCCACCGTCGGCTGCAACAGCGTCCAGCGCTAATAGTTAATGGCACGCAAATGCGTTCGAAGACAGGCGCAGGGCTTAGCGCAATGGGTGGTAAAGATCTCCAGTAAGATGGAATAGGTGCTGTTTTAATTTGTTTTTCAGCATCATGGCAAGCTCAATGTGGTACAGCTTCAAAAGAAGCCACATTTCAACCATGCTATTTTTCAAGATGTGTGACAACAGCTGTTTATTTTTGCTTAACTCTGCACCGACTGAGGTATTTCGCCACCTGCGACCCATTGGTGGTGCCAAAAGTGGCACCCCCGCTATGTTCCAAACCAAAGACCGAAGAGAGACGTGCAAGGCGGCGATTGAAAGGTCTTTATGAGCTCAGTCTGTCAAAGACTTCTTGCTCGGTTTTCAAGGTCACAGGTCAGGTCACGATCAGGTCAAAGGACAAAATTGAGATATTCTTTGTTTTGGGACCATATGTTCTCTTCAATGCTTTATGTTCTGATTATTTTCACAAATTTGTACTCAAAGGCTTTCAACAATTTACACATCCCCTATAAGGAAAAGTAAAATTGTAAGCAAATGGTGCATGTCAAGGTCAAGTCACAAAAGGTCACTGTTAGCAAAAAGCCTACGTATATCATGTTTTATATAATATTTTAGATGCAGAACCTGATAGCGTCAACCATTTTTTAATATTGATTGAAAAATCTCAAATGTGTTGAAGAGCCTATCATGGCATGTAGACATCTGGCTTCTGCGCACAATATTTTCTCTAAAAATAATCCGTCAAATGTCTGTTTTTACAAAAAATATGTCATCTTCAATATTAGGTATCTCTTTCCAAAACCACATAATCTAAACGGTCGACTAGGCAAGGTGACAACTTGGACCCTGCCGTGCCAAAAACAGAATACAAAATGCTTCTCTTTCATATCATGGTACAAAATTGAAGAATAGTTTGCCGTTGCGGATACAAAACTCTTGAAGTTGGCTAAGAAACAAAATACATAAAAAAACATGCACTAGCAAATAACCAGTATAGCGAAGATTTTAGATGGATTTAAACACTGCTAATACGGAAGTAAATGTTGGAATTTAATCGTGTAAAAACGAGTACACTAGTGTAAAAATGAGTGCATGCACTATGCATGTATGATATGTATTTCATGAATGGTATGTGCTACGTGCATGCATGTGATTATGTGTTGTGTATGTCTATGCGTGTACCTTTTGTTGAGGATTGCTTTCACCGTAATGTCCACTCCTCTGCGGTTGGTAGGTCGGAAAACGAAATAAAAATGCATAGATAAGTGGATTTTTGATCGACCTTCTCCTTGAAAACAATCCAAAAAATAAGAATTAAAACAGTAAGTTACATTTGCATTCGGGTACAACCCTTCATCAGATGTACACATCATGCATAATACATCTGATGAAGGGTTGTACCAGAATGCAAATGTAACTTGCTGTTTTAATTTTTTTTTGATTATTTTCAAGGAGTAGGTCGATCGAAAATCCGCTTATCTTCTATAAATGCTCCTTGCCAAAGCACTATGTGATAAAAATGCATAATAATAATAATCTCAACGTGAATGTTATGCTTGCTGCTGCAATGTTTGTCGCCCATTGCAATACCATTCCAGTTTGGTTACTTAACATCCTTTGAGTGCCGTAGTACAGCGTCTTTCACAACATGGTTGATGAGCCCGATAGTGAATGAATCAAGCGGAAACTGGGCTGGTTTATCTGCATCAATATTTTTTGCTAGACTTCCGGGTCAATGAAATCAGGAGATTTAAGGCACATTGCCAGGATTTCGCCCAGAGCTGATGGGGTGGTTCATAAGGGTCTCTTCCCATGCGTTACAAGGGCTTCATTAGGCACTGAGACAATCTGTATTGGTTAGGGGTTCATTTTGCATACATTGAAGAGCACTTCTGAGATCTGACCCACTCCGGTATCCTTTTGGTCTGGCTAGTGCCTCTTTGATATGCAGAGGCGTCCGATGCAATTTGCAGGGCCTTTTGCCCGTCTAGTGCCACTCTAACCTAGGGGTCTTTTGAACGTCCATGGGCCCTAAAGGCTAAAGGGCCCCTAAAGTACTTTACTAAAGAAAAAAGGGCCCCTAAAGTACTTTTACTCACACAAGTTCTAAGATTGAAATTCTTTGCTCTAAAAAAATATAATGCTTCTTGTCTTGACGTTACGTTGTCCCTTGGAAAAGGGCTCCATGGCTTCCAGGGATTATGTAGCCCCCATAGCTTAATATAGCTATATATGGATGGGCTCTTTCATCAAAGGATAATTCAAAAGAAATATTTATAAATATAAAAACATATTGACCTGAAAATATTCGAGATACTACAAAATAACTAAAGAGGACTCTCGATCACCGTGCCCATGCCCAGACCAGGACCGTTCAAATAATGCATTTTAAACCCAAGCTTGGTCCGGCCTGTTCATATTTGGTAAATGCAACAGAGTGTTTCTGAAAAAGTCCTCTTTCGCATTTCCATCTCCAGGCCCGCTCAGGGCCCAAACATTTCCCATGGGCACACTCGGTCCGTGGCGATTTCTGGTTCGACTGGTTGTAGGCACACATTTCTCGTAAGATTTTGAGTAGATAGGCTCTTCGGTTGCCTTTGGTTTGTTTCAATATTCTTCATAATTAATCAATTAATTTCGAGACTAGTCCTCGATTCCATCGCAGTCAATCCCTTTATCAATATTTAACATTTCCCTATCTGTTTCAGCCATAATTAATGCAGCATACGGTAAACATCATACTGCACTCGGCCAGCATAAATTATCAAGACTTCTGTGCTTTTTTTATTTTTGACCTCGGTCTACGACCTCGTACCGTGTGGTCACAGGTCACAGGCTTATGATTAACACAGCGATAATACCCCAAAATGTCGATCAATAATCGGTTTGCGTGCACATTCATCTTAATTACCGTCCAATGTCAAATGTGTTTACGGTTAATGCCGGTAAAATCCGTTACATACTTTAGCATAATCCAGCACATTTTATTTGAGGAAGGAAGATTCGTGCTAATATACCTGTTCTTTGTAACTGATGTTATATTCAGAACATTTGAGTTTTAAATTAACCAAACAATGCTCTTCATAGGATAGAGCACGATGAGTGCTACACGAAACCAATGCGGAAACACTTTTCACGACAGGAGACATCTAAAACATAAAGCAAAAAGGGGTTAGTATCAGTAGGCTATGCAGGCTCACGCAGACGTCTTAGGAAACTACTAATGGCATATTCAGAATTACCAACTTTCTCTTGTCCTGTAGCAATCGTTTGAGCTTGCAGCCGTCAATATCCTTAACAATGAGCATTCCTTATTGTTGTCAGGTATTTTACAATCTTATTTAGCTTACAATCTTAATTTGCAAAATGCGTCAGTCATAGACTATTGCGGCAAATCCGGCGGACAGCATCTTTCAAAATCAGGGGATGCCGTCCCGGGGTTTCCCATAACCAAGCTGCCTAGGCACGGTTCTACATTTTAATAACTTGCTATGCCTATGTCCGGTCTGGCCCGTTTAGATAAAGGATATACTAGCTTTCACAACATTTGCATTCGATGTTCATTCAACTCAGCTAATTGCAAATGATAAATATGGATCTATGAGCCAACTATGCTAACAAAAAGCCACAACTAGAGGAACAACGTGTTGCTGAAAAAGAAAATGCACTTGCTAACTTTTCAGCCCATGCCCACCCAGGGCCCGGATATTTCCTTAATGTTGAGCACCAGCCCGGGCCCAGGGGCATGGGCAATGGGCATGCCCATGGGCACTGGGCAGGCCTGGCCCGTGGTGAACTCTGCTACCGGATACAGAGGTTAGCTCGCTGGGTGGAGATTTTCCTACCGGAGACGGGAGGTTAGTTTGCTGGATAGGGACTTGCCTACCGGAGATGGGAGGTTGGTTCGCTGGATGGGGATTTGCCTACCAGAGACTTAGCCCAACCAGTATCAAGCTACAAGAGGCTGGGAATGAGGGCCAACAAGTTAAACCTGAGCTAAACTGGTTTCTCGTTGTGGTAAGTTGTTATGGATGAATTTTAAGTTATAAATGGGCTAAAAAACGTTGAGTGTGTTATTCCCAAAAATATATATTTAAAAATGTATGCATAAACTTCCTTCATGGTCTTCTTTCCTCGAAATTTAGCACTAACATAAGTAGTAATATTTCAATGCAGTGATATTATGCGTCCATTCTCACATTTTCTTCTTTTTATTTCTCTCTTCAGCTGTACCAACAATTTGAAAGAATGTCAAATATGGAAAACTCCCCGAACTCCGAACATGTTCTTTCACGGAACATTTTTTAGATTAGATAGCTGGATGTCATTTTTAACTTTCAACTTATCACCTGACTGACACCGCCATAGAACCCCAGATTGAACTGGTTAAGTGCATCAGACAATATATGTTGCATGTTATCACCAGCAAGGACCATGATATGATAGCGTGTTGCCATTTTGCGATGGTGGGGCCAGTACTAAGATGACAAAGCATTGCGACATGAATCAATCTTTTGTGTTCATGCTCAGATTTTCTTTGGTTTGGTTTGGTTTCTTTGTTGGTGTTCAGCTTAATTTTGCTTTACATTCGTCTGTCTTAGTTCCAAATCGCATTTCCCGGGCAACGTCGTGTCCTCAGCTAGTTATCAACAGTAATTCTTCATAAATTACATTGCAGTATAATTCATTGATTGCACTTGTCAATGAATGTTTGTTTACCGTCTTTTTCGGTGTGGTGCAGCTAATGAAAAGGACCAATTCGCTGATTACGTTCGAGTTTAAGCCATCCATACAAATTTTGAAGTTAGCGTACGCCGTACATACTAGTGATGTCATTTGCAACTTTGTTCAGAAACATGACCAAACCGATACCAATTTTGCGAAGCTTGAAAAACCAAATACCAAACCGATCTTTTTCATGCCGAAATACCCAAATTTTTACCGATTTAACAAATTTACGTGAATTGGTAAGAAAATCAGGATATATTTTTAAAAAAATAAGGACAATATCGCAGTGTGAAGATCATATAAATACCTGGGAAACCCAAAACAAAATGTGATGTGGTATGCCAAAAAAAACAAAAATAAATATGCATAATGTGTATTGATAGTTGATACCTAGGAACCTGAACATTAAATTTCGAAAATGTGATAGGTTGATGTTTGATTTTTGAAAACACTGCAAATTTATCCTTATAATTAGTTACTATATCGAAGAGGATAAGATTTAATTGCTTCATTTATGCAACTATTTGCTGACAAAAGAGGCTCAACTGTGATACCAAGAAAACAACAAGAATTTCTGGCCTGACCAACCAAATACCAATTTGGTATTGGTGTTTTCTTGGTATACCAACAATTTGGTTACCGATTAACACCACTAGTACATACACAAACGCATCGCAATATTTGTATCCCATCGTGGACCGTTGTTCACATGTGTCAGTTTAATGTTGTAATATCTTTTGTAAGCATATCTAATCTGTGTCGGAAGGCACGAAGCTGCTCCGTTTGCCTCACCAGCTGCACCGCAAATCCTGATATCTTTCCACGTTGGACAATATTGCCACAAGAAAAGTAACTGATCCAATGCATTGCAAATACATCACTTTCAATAACAATATACGTCGAGTTAAATGGCTTGTACTATACACAGATTGTTTTTCGTATCAAAATGGTCTGGTTACAATGTTGAGAATGCCGTAAGTCATTGTCCCACGTCGGTTGCATGATAACGATAATTAAATGGGCTGCATGCAACATAAAACGGATATCATGCACCTGTGTACACTATACGTGCAAGCTGTAGGCGATTCGTATTGATGAGATTAGGATACTAGGGAATCTTCGCTGAATGACATTAAACATGTAAAGTGGTGCTAAATCAATTCAAGCAACTCGAAAAGAAAAACATTTGCCGTCTTTGCTACAAGACGAAAGAAGACGAACAACAGAAAACAAATGTGCAAGATTCGGACGCAGCATGCATGAAGTTTTTTTATTTCGAATGTCATTACGCCAAAAGTCACCTAAATAAGTGAATATTGACACCTTGCGACTTTTTTGCCTGTCTCCTGCCTGATTTTCTGTATTCCACTGGAATGCACTGAGAAGTATCGGAATATTTCACTTATGCATGACTCGAGATCACAGATAGTGGCTGGTCTATGCTGTATGCAGTGCATGTGGACAACTCCATGGAAGCTACGTGGTCTGAAAAAAGTTATGATGTAAAAATGCATTTGGCAGCACTTAACCCGCGCCCCCCCCCTGGGGGGCAATATCTGCTCCCTTCCCGGCTTTTCTCAATAAATGCTGAACGATGGGAGATATCAAAATCAAACTTACAATATATTAAAAGCATCCATTTTGTGCCTTCACAGAAAGTTTGGAAGAAATGTATTCTAAAGATTTTTGAGCATGAGCCGCGAAACTTGTTGCAATATTATTGAAAGAGCAAAATCCAAAACCAAAATATAATTACCGCAAATATTAATTTAACTGTTAATACTATTTTTAAACAAATACGACGACTTTTCTTTTTTGGCTATCTAAATAATTTAGTTAAATTCCTCAAGCGTCAAAAACAAGGTGTTAAACCTAGAGATCAGCAGATATCAAGATATTGGTTGAAGTAGCACACAATCTATAAATATATAACCTACTGGATCAAAAACATACTGGCCTCAGCAGGTATGTTGAGCATTACTATTTTATTGAGAAATCCTTGTAGCGAGTACTTCACAATGGCTATTCAACCAGTTTTCATCACACAATTACACTCATGCTATGAAAGAGTTGCGCAAGGTATGTTTCCACTTAATCAGAAAACTCTGAATTAGCGCCGCTAGTTCGAACCGCTGAATGCCGCAGCGTCCATGGAAGCGCGTACCTAATTCCAATTAGCGGCAGGATTTAATTCGAATTAGTCAACTCGAGTTAGTCGACGGCTTATGTAACTGAGGTATGTGTTTGTGCACGCATTAACACGCTTTGTCATAATTGAAAGCCATGTTTATGCAATTAATCATGATTGTCAGTGATTTAAAGTGATTAACGAAATATGCCCAGTTACCAGATCACCAGATCGAAATGTTTACCAGTTGCCAAATCCTTTGATGTCCAGGCTCCATTATGTTATCTGATTTACGATTCATCCCCATTGATCCCGATTTTTTTTACGATATCTCACGTTACCATATTAGTATGTCTTTTTGGGTACCGGCCCTCAGTCCCAGCATGGCGCATTTGACGAAACGTTTGGCCCAAAAACTGAAATTTATATTTTTTACGTTTGTCCTAGCCGTGAACTGACATATGACCTTGTTTGGCAAATTGGAAGCATGCTTTGAACGCGACTCATTGCGAGCTTTCGATTGCCGCCTTGTGCATCACGCTGCTTTTATTGGTTCCGGAGATAACCAGGGGGAGGCAATATATACCCCCTCCCCAGCGGGGAGCGTTCGGCTAGAGACCCCAGCGGGATACGAGTTGAATGGCCTCTGAAAACTACTGTAGAAAATGTTTATCTACCAGAAGAACTGTAATCGTCTGAATAAAGTTGTATTTTAGTTTGGTCGTGATACTAGCAAAACTGTATTTTATTAGAAGCTCGTTTCTTAATACACATACACAATGACGTAAATAATAATGCGTTATCGCTATAAAGTAAAATAATAAGCGAAAAACTATGTTGAAAAAACGCTTTTTGTCTTTATGTCCTTTGGAGCCTAAAATATCTGCCTAAGTTAAACTTTGAAAACATGTCGATTGTAAATTGCAATAGCCGATGATTGCTTTGCTTTTTTCTAGGACTATTATAGCTCCCGATATATTTTTGGGAATGTTTGAAGCGATGTGTAAACACTGGAAGTATGACCTCTGATGACCTGGTGACCTCAATATTGACCTATCATATTTTTTAATATTTTTCTAGTTTTCATTAGGCCTACCTAACGCAATTTTCCGCTTTTCGCTACAATGCGTAATTTTCGAGATCTTGAGAGGGGTTGGGGAGAGCGGTTAATCGCCCCTCCCCGTCGGCTGTAAGCAAACTACACATCAATGCAAGCTTCAGCCCTCGGATATGCTTGAAAGCACACAAAACATCATTTATTTTTAAAATATATTTTTACCATCATATGACATATTTGTATTGTTTTTATGAAAGCACTCAGGTCACGTATGAATGTCTCATGTGGCCATCATTACAGGTCATGTGTTTATAACATCGCACAGATTGCGACCTTCAGCCTCATGTCTTTTCAGCTTAGAAATTCCGTTTAAATAAACTTGGAGACGATCCGTTCTGGCTGAGCCACCGAAGGCGCTGTGACAACGCCATCTCCTCCACCGCACACCTCATCGCGTGTGGTAAATTGGAAAGCTTGCCACGCTTATCTCTCCAGTGGATCAATGGAGATTATATTCACTAATCTACTTGTCGCCCGCGAAAAAATGAGCCGTCGTCGGCATGACATCAATCGTGCCCAAAGAAATGACATCATAGCTAATCCCTGAAATGTATGCCGGTCTGGCGGCCGGCTGGGGTCGGATGGAGGACAGCCCAGGGACCAGGTGGGCCTGGTGCGTCGGGTCGCCAGGCCAGGGGCCGGCCCGCAGTGATTCAGCGGCGTCCGGCAGCGGCGCAGACGTCCGGCCGCCACGTCTGATCACGGCCGTCCGCCGCGTCCCATCGCGGACGTCCGCAGCGTCCGATCACGGACGTCCGCCACGTCCGATCACGGACGTCCGTCCGCCACGTCCGATCACGGACGTCCGTCCCGGGCGTCCGGTCACGTGATCCTTCCCACGACCTACGATAAGGGTGTTGTGATTGCTGGCGGATGTTCCCACGGCGTGGGTCGGGAATATTCCGGTAACGAGGACGGGGATTCCAGAAATGTCGCAGCATTTCGCAAACTTCGCTTCTGATCTGATTGTATACTCAACGGAGCCGGATCTGGGGAAGGGCAAAGGAACCATGCCCAGTAGACTGTTGCAAAATATGAAGCTACTCAGCCAAAGTTATGCCGTTGGATTCTTGATTCTCCTGATTTAAAAAAGTTGTTGTTTTAACTCTAGCATCGTAAAAAATAAAACCCTTGTTTTTTATCTTTGATGATGTTCCCTATGCTGTATTCTATTATCAATCCATGATTTCTTATAAAAAGAAACCAGCTACCAAGAAATACATCTGTTTTTACCATATCAGTGGACACTGTGCATAACAGGAGCGCAGTTTCTCAAAGCAGGCGAATGCGCTGAATTCAGGCCCATAATATTATATTAGAATACAAGTGTATTCTCTTCTCATTTCCCATCATGTAAAGCTACTTCGCTTGATATACAGGAAATATGTCCGTTTAATTTATGTATTTTTTATTGCTCTATAAGCTTTTGTTCTTTTCAAATACTTGCTTTTTAGTTGATATGGCTGATTGCAAGAAGGTACAGAGTGACGATGCATATTGCATAAGAGTAAGTTTTTTTCGGTTGAAAGGGTCATCCCCTCTACTTATAGCTCAGCATCTTTAACTTTAAATCAGCCCCATTGACTGAAAAGGAGATATTTGACAGACAGCAACAACAAAATGGTGAAATGTTAAGAAATACGAATGCAAATATAAAGTAAACTGAGCATATTTCCAGTATATAAAACGAAATAGCTTTTCGTGATGGGGAAATGATATAGGAATATAACAGGTGGGCAGTATAAATGGAGAAAAAAATTGCAACAATACGGGCGACGGACGAGTGGGCAAATATGAGTGAATTTTGGCATGTAGTGACTCACTTGCATTGTCTAAGACTAAAAGAAGAAGGCGAGTGCTGCTTTCTGTTCATCATTAAAATTACCTATTTATCCGTAAGAGGTCTCCGCAAAAAGTTCGCAAAATTATTTAAAAAACGTATATCAGCGACACGGTGGTCGCACTACACTATACACCTACTATTAGATCCTGCTTCCCAATGGAATTTGCCATTTAGGAGTTGATTCGATTATGATGAGTCTGTAGAACCATAAGCCACATGTGCCGTGAGAACAACGGAAACAGATAGTCGAAAATGGCAGATGCAACTGACCCGTGCGATGCATAGTTATGATGCGGCCAGTGACCATGCCGTGCATTAGTAATCGGGGCGGATGGCTGCACTAGAACAATATTCTGAGACAGAACATGTCCCTTTTATTTAATACAAATACTTCAAACGGAATTTGATCGTCGCGCCAGAGCCGTCGGCGCTCCTATGTACCGGCAACTGCAGGCTCCAGCTTCCCAAAGAGGCCAAATACCGGGGGAGCCGGGAGGCACGTGCTCTGAATTCAGCCTGTACTCCCACCTGTACCCTATCGAGATCAATGTGGGCTGATCGAACAGCGGAAACTTAGACAAAAAATGGTGGTGGAAGTTCCATAGCTAGCTGATGTTAAGAATCTAGCTAGTTATCGTAGAACTAGATAACAAAGTTCAGCGATTTTTTAAGGTTGCCTCAGTGCGCGCGTGAATGATAGCTGACATGTGGGCTAAATCTCATATTATCCAAATGAGATGTGTGCCCATTACAACATAGTTGATTCACACAAATGGCTGTCCCTCTTTACTCTAAACTTCCCACGCTAGCGCAAAATAAGCTTAGTCTTCATTCATACTGCCCACCGTTACTTACATTTACTATACCCTCTAGCCTGGACCTGAACTCAGTCCCCTCAACAAATGTTGAGAAAACTGCGACCCTGTTATGCACAGCGTCCACTGTGGTGGAGAAAACAGGTGTGTCACTTGGTTGTTAGTCTTAAATTATTTTGTTATACAAACCATGGGTTTATGATAACGGAAAACAGCATAGAGAAGAGCACCAATGATAAAAGTATGGGTTTTGATCATTAAAGATGCTAAAGCTGATTTTTGTTTTGGGATTTAGAAAGGGCGATAGATAACTGGCCCAGTCGACATAACTTTCGCTGAGCACCTTCGCGTATTTTGCGACAGTATAATGTCCAGCAAACCGCCCGGTCTGCCGGCAGCTGTGCCGACACCGCCCGAGAAATACAGCCGCGAAGCCGCCAGGATCAGGAAGGACGCGCGCTCGGCGTCCCAACGATAGGCCGTCCCGTTTTATGTTTTTTTTTATTTTTTCACCTGAGTATGTGCTACCACTTTTCAACTGATGGCCGAAGGACAGACCCCCTGAAAATAATAGTGTAACTGTTTTAAGCGCTGCGCAGTACATGTTACGACAGCGTCATTTTCGTCGCTATGGAACATGGTCTTTCAGTTGCATGATAATGAAATTGTACTAATGCCTTGCTAGAGACAACACTGAATAGGTTTTGCAAGGAGAACTAAGCTTGTGTACGCTAGCTTCAGGCTCCATCGAATAGTTGGATACCTGTCTGCTATTCAGCCATTAGTTTGTCATAAGTTTTCTGGAAATTATATCAACCTGCTGAGCTTCTATTTAACCATCTATGTAACCATTGGTAGCCTGACATACTCTCGTTATTGTTCAGTCTAATCACGGAATTCATGACTGCCGTCCATCCATTGGGTTTCCCGCGGATCTTGGACACCTGCGATCTGCGTGCTGTATGTATGGCATGTGTGTACACTGTTCATACAGACATAGAAGACACTGGGTTTCCCGTTCCCCTGGATCATTGAATATCTGGCTGTCGCTTTGCCAGCAGCTGTGAAACATGATTCGCAACAGGAAGCAGGGTTCGTGAGTAATGGGTTCTTATCAGTAACTACTTCCATGGTTTCAGCATACTGGAAATAGTGTGAACCGGGTATTAAAGCTGCATATTTTACTCGCTTCAGAAGTGGATCTAGGCTACGGCAAATCAGGCGAATATACGGACCCTCTCCCCCAAAAAAGCGAAAGATTGATAGTCAATACTCAAGCGTATGTGTTGCTTTTCCAAGCGTTCCGGAATATTTATATTTTGTCTCTCAATGTTCTGCTCCCCCACGCCCTCTGTTCGATACTCAAGAACCTATCGCTAACGGTGCTTTCGCCGTCGTCAAGCAAGTGGTTTTCTTTGACGCCACGCCCTCGTCCTCCCTTCGATCAACGACTTCACGGCGACGACCCGACGCCTCCTCCCATCCTCGCTCAACAGCGTCTCGCTGACGAAGCGCGAGCGAAATGTTTGACCCACCCAAACTGGTGAGGGTGAAAATTAGATAATAAGATATGATGGTTATAGTACCGATACCGATGGTTACTGTACTTAAAGTCTAGTGCTTAGAGGCCGCAGTTGCCTGCCTGCCTCTGCTTACCTTGTTTCCTTGCACATGATCATCGCATACATTGTGAAAATTACATGATATAAAACAGGTGAGTATACCCGAGCAGATTTGAAACAGCTATGTCCAAACAGGAACAAGCCCATTTTTGAAACAAACAGAACGCAATTGCAAGAAATAAAAGTGTTGCGTCACTTAAAAATAGTCCAATAAAACTATACCTACTATAAAAGCAACAATTGTATTGCGTTAAATGTACATGAAGTAGGTGCGATCGTATCAGGTACTGAAGCATGAACAACCTTCAGCTGATACGAAAGGTTGTAACCTTAATAGACTATTCTGTTGT
>JARBER010011136.1:0-12828 GCA_030265075.1 Balanus glandula | reverse complement strand
CACACGCACACACACACACACACACACACACACACACACACACACACACACACACACACACACACACACACACACACTCAGAGGCGTCTGTGCTCGCCGATTGGTGGGGAGAAGTCCCGCTGACAGGAAGAGACAAGCCCGGCGAGGGTGCCCGCCGGATGGCGTCAGGACTCCATGACCGATGACGATCGGAGGGGGAATCGTGACGTCACGGCTACAGTCACAACGGTCGTTCAGTCAATCAATACTCTGGCTATATCCGTTAGGGGAGAGGAGAGAGATCGGCACGAGAAGCATTGCTTGTTAGTGGTATCAAACCCCTCCCCTTTTCTCCGTCACGGTCAGATCGGGAGAATGATACGATGTTTCGTGACCCAATGTCTTCCCTAGTCTGCGTTTTACAGTCTTGTACCAAGCATCGGTATGCATGACAGATAAGGTCAGATGGGAAAATGGAGCCGGTTGAAAGCTGGTGCGACTTGGGTTCTGCAAACTCCAGAAGCTTGTCTGTGAACCAGTCGCGCACGACCGAGACAAAGGCAGAGAGGCTCTGGCGCGCCAGCTAACTTCCCGTCAAGTTAGCGTCGCCTCAGCCGGGCGGACCGGTGACAACTCAGCGAGCCCAGTTCACAATCCCGTCACTGGCAGACCAGCTCAGCGAGGCTCACCCGCAGCTCAGCGAGGTTCACCCGCAGCACAGCGAGGTTCACCCGCAGCACAGCGAGGTTCACCCGCAGCACAGCGAGGTTCACCCGCAGCTCAGCGAGGTTCACCCGCAGCTCAGCGAGGTTCACCCGCAGCTCAGAGAGGTTCACCCGCAGCTCAGCGACCGATCGCACAATATACATACAGCTTCAAAGCTACGCTGTTATATTTCCACTAAAGATAGCGTGGATAAATAATGTTTTCGGGAGTCAAAACAAGTCAAATATTCACAAGACGGCAATATTAAATAAAACAAGTATAGCTTGCATCAAGATCAATGCTGAAGAATTCACGATTCAGCCTTCTTCATGATAAAATGAAATTAACGAAAGCATATTCATGTTTCAGCCCAGAGAGAGGCCGAACCCGTCCCCGGTGCCTCTGTATGCGACAGAGGCAGCGGACACAGCGGGGCTGGGCACAGCGGGGCTGGGCACAGCGCCACTTCAGCAGCTGTGGCGGCGGCGCCCATCTGCATGCAATATGCAGGCCGAGTGATTAGCTCCGTAAGCTGGCCGCCGGCGTCCCCGGCCTCCGAACTACTCACCGCCGGCGCCGGCCAAATGCTGCCATTCCCGGCGCGAAGACGATAATGGCGCTTGTCCACGCCGCTCCCGCCAGATGGCAGTGTCACCGTTTCAGTTGTGAGCTCTAGCGACGCAAACGCGCTTGTGGGTGCAATGACAGTTGCTCCGAAACTTCTCAACCGATCTTCGTGATTTTGTATCACCAATTGATCTGGCGTTATCCAGACCGGTGCTGTGAAGGGTTTTATGTAGATTGGTTCACTCTAAGCACCTAGACCAAATCGAACCAAAAGCGTTTAGTACTAGTTACTACTCTGCAGACATGCATGCATGCTCTGAACTACCGGACCGATCTGGTTTGCGTGATTTTGTCGCCAATTGATCGGGCATGGTCAAGAGTGTGCTGTATTAGGTTAATATGGATCGGTCCACTCTCATTATGAGCGTGGACTTATAGGTGAACCAAATTGAACAAAAATCAACAATTTGAAGTTTAAAAAAACAAAACAAATGCAAGTCTGAATTAGAGATGCAGAATTCTGGCCCCAGCGTCCCAGCGCTGTGACCAGAATTGGTCACGGCGTGAATGAAGCTGTGACTGGCCAGACCAGCGCCATAGAGGTAGCATTGCAGTGCCGTGATTGAAGCTGTGACTCACCAGCTTAGTCCGTTGCCGTGATTAGTCATTAGGCTGTGACCAATTATTTGGAATTTTCCGCGCCTCTAGTCTGAATGAATTCACACATGTAAACACACGCACACATGCACATTGCATACATTTAGTTTCCTAAGAGTTTCCAGTTTCGGTCCATTTTGGTCTACTTAAAATGAGCGAATCTGCATGCAACTCAATTCATGACCGTTTTAAACTATGCCCAATCGATTAGCAAAAAATCCCGCAGATCGGTCCAGTAGTTTCGGAGCAGGGGCTCAAATGCAAACTGGAAAAGGTTTTGGTGAAATTTGATCACCTTAAAAAATGATCTACTTAAAACCCTAAACGGAACTATTTTAGACCATGCACGATCAAATGTCGAACAACAACAACGCAGGTCAGTCAAGCAGTTTCTGAGCATGAGCTTGTCTGCAGATTTCTACTAAAAGGTTTGGTCCAATTTGTTCCACTTCCATAACCTCTAGGGCAACGTTTTGTACCACGCCCGAACGACTGGCGAACAAATCACGCATATCGGTACAACAGTTTCGGAACAGTATAGCCTGCAACAGCTTTAGTAGCTTTGGTCCACTTTGGTCAAGTTGGGCCGGTTTGAGTGGACCAATCAGCTTTAGACTCACATCGATACCGTTTTGGACCATGCCCAATCGACTGGTGAATAAATCACGCTTATCAGTCCAGAAGCTACAAAGCAGTTTCATCTGCAGTGGTTTTGAGCGGGTTTAGTCCTATTTGGTCTCTTTAAATTAAATCAATCTGCCTAAAACTTCGTTAAGAAATGTTTTGGACCACATCCGATCGAAGGATGAAAAAAATCGCGCATATCGGTTCAATAGTTTCGGAGTATGGATTGGTCTGCTAATTTGTACTAACATGGATGGTTCGATTTGGTCCACTCATAGTGGACCTAGTTATTGGTATAAAACACAAATTGGAACAGACTGAATTACCTCAAATCGAATGGTGAAGAAATCAGCCAAATCGGTCCAGTAGTTTCGAAACAGGGAGCGTCTGGTAATCTTCGTGAATAACCGACACGGTAACAGCGCCTCTGGTGGCCAAGTTTATCGGGGACAAGATCTAATGGGGCTCGTGGCGCATCAGTGGCTGATGAGGCTGCTCCGCTATCGCCGCCCGGCGGCAGGTGGCGCGAGTGGCGCGAGAGGGGCGACCAGTGGCGCGGCGGAAGCACGACTCCGACGCGCCCCGTCACCCGCGGAGGCCGGATTTAAAAGGTAAAACCAGTGCGCCGAGGCCGCCGGAAAGTTTACAGCACCGGCTCAGCTCGCGTGGAAATGTCAAACGAAGCCAAACACAAACTTCACCGAGCGCCGAGTCTGCAGAATTACCGGGCGAGTCAGCGACACCCAAGTTATGAGCGCGCACGACTGGGTGTGTGAACTCAACCATCGCGATACTAACAATGGCACGGCGGTGGCACTGCAGACTCCCCCCCTCCCACCCCCACCCCGTCCCCAGTCAGCTCGCTAACGGGTTCTTCCGCCCCACTGGAAACACTGCACCGCGCTGGCCAGCCGCGCTCTGCACATGGTTGTGGATTCATGGAGCGTCGCGGCCCAGCCGGCGTATCGTGCCGCATCAGATCCCGACAGAGCGCTGTTTGCATCCGATTACCGGCCGGCAGACAAATCCTATGCATTCCAAATTGAGTCGGCGATGGGGCCGGGCGCAGTGCCTATCTGACGACCGGCTCGTTAATGTAGACGAGAGGGCCGCGGCGCCGACTGGAACTGCCGACACATTAATCGCGATGGAGTTTGGGCCATGAGCTACTGTCGTAGTGTTCATCTAGGTGGAAGAGCTAGGAGGGTCGGGCAGCAACTACGTGGACGACAGGCGAGAATCTCACCCTTTAAACCGATCATAACCAGTTGTATATCGGCTGACGGCCACCGATGGACAGCTCAATAACTTCCGGACTAAGACTCGCCAGCTGAATGATTGCTGGCTCATGACCGACTGATGATTAACTGCTGATTGACTTTCAGCCGATCGCAAAGTCACCGCACATCCGAGTCTCCGGAAGCGATATATGACCATAACTCGGACAGATCTGACACAGTTGTGTCGTGGCGGCTTTGACGCGACCGTGGCAGCTTTGCACGCGACTGAGACGGACGCGACTGAGACGGAAGCGACTGAGACGGGCGCGACTGATCTGACACTAATGACACAGGCTCTACCGCGACTCAAACGGAAGTGTCACCACAATTCCCCTGCCGGCGGCGGCCGGTCGCCCCCGGAGATTGATGAGAGAGCAAAGTTGGCCAGCCACCGTCGTGAGTCCTCTGTATCTGGGTCGCCGGAGCCGTCAAACTTTCCCAGAAAGGGCAGAGTCGACCCAGGTTGACCGAGATAAGACTTCGCTCGATCCCGTCAATGAGCGGAAACCGCAGACGTTGATCGGAAATCCGAGTCAAAGGCGTCCTCTGTTTGTCACGACAGCCAGCAACCGAACGATAGACGCGTTTGCTGGGCTCTCGAACGAGCCAAACATTTCGCCACCGATCACTCTCGCTAATAGAAGACGCTGCAAGTGCTCGTAGCTCTTCTTCCATCAGTCAGTTGATGGTTGTATTGTTTAACGACGCTCCCAACGGTCACAGCCTCTTTCAACAGGACTGGAAAGGTTAAACTAACCAGTCACGAACCAGGATTGCCAGGGGGCCAGCCCTGGACCCCAAGCGGCTTTTGACTTTCAGGAATCAAGAGAATGCGATTCATCACCGAGGTTAATTACAATGTCGGAGGGCGTTCAGTCCTCCCCGCGGCGTAACAGCGAGGCGCAGGAGCAGCAGCAGCCAACCCCACGGCATTCCATCATCATCAGTGGAGACCCAGCCACTCAGTCATATCGTGCGTGCTAGTTATGCCCTAGTAACGAGCATGTCACACCGCCCCGGGACACGAGTTGATCTATACAGTGCGGATGGGATTCCGAGCCAGAAAATCCCAGTAAATGTGACAAAGCACAGCTGGGAATGGGTACCGACGAAATTTAATCACACAAGAGGCTAACATTCGGCTAGTAACAAGTCAGCCCCCACGACTGGTTCTGAGAAGGCTGAATAGAGGGGATGGTATGCCGCGCACGTGCGGAGCGCGCGCGTGCTGTGCATGTACGGTTTTCGCTGGTAAGACCCCTGACGCACAGCGCAAGTCTGAGGGCTGGCGAGTGGCCTCTGACGTCCAGTAAGGGTCTGAGGGGGGCCGAGTGGGCTATGACGCACGTCGCACAGTGCAGATCTGAGGGTTGCCGAGTGGCTTTATGTCGGTGCACGCACGCATACGCATCGCACCATTGTTCGGTCACACGTAGGCGAGTTTTGAATTGATACCCACCCATCGTCCACTTTTATGCTGAGTTGAGGTAAGACAAGTCGGAGCACGAAGCGTTGCGCGATGGGGATAACACTTGTCAAACAGACAAATTCGATTTTCATACATATGTAGCTTGAGCGGTGCCACTTGACTTGATAATTCCTGCAACATATGACTGAGAGTGGCCTAGCTGTCAGTGTCAGGGTTTATCTGTTTTGATGCGGACAACTTTGCACCCAGCTGCTTCAAATCACGACGGTTCGTCTCTCTTCTATCTGTATCATCGATTTAGCCATGGAAAGAATTTTCATCATTGGTTCGTTCAACTCGGCGTGACCAGCTATCATTAGCGAGCACAGCACTGCCAATAAAGAGGCGTGGCATGTGATCACCAGTGTACCGGTACAATGCGTGCTAACGGTGCTTATATCCCACTACCCCCGAGCGCAGCGCCGTCGGCAGCGCTGACTCGTGACACGAGCCGGGCAGTGAGCAGCCAGAGGTGTTATTCGCCCGGCCAGGTGCAATAAGTGTCGACAACCGACCATCACCCAGATCAAACTCGTCAAAGGGCACGGCGGCGGCGGCGCCAGCTCACCAGCGGCCGCCACTCCATCGATCAAACGCAGCTGCCGCGCCGCCAGTCAGCTCCCAGCCTCACAGCTTCACAGCTCTCAAAGTTCGCAGCTCGGTGGACCCCGCAGCTCGGAAACTACGCAGCCCGCAGCCAGGCAGTTCGGCAGTGATACAGCTCGCAATCCCACAGCGCTGCAGCCACGCGGCCGAGCAGCTTGACAGCTGTAGTCCGGCAGCTAGACAGCTCGTAGTCGGCGGCTCGGCAGCTTGACAGCTCGTAGTCGGCAGCTCGGCGGCTTCGTGGCTCAGTCGATTAACGCTACATCCGGCACGGAGGCCACAGCTCACAGCTCTAACAGAAGTTCAGACATGATCGGAAACCATCGGAAATTAGATCGCACACCAATTTAAAACGAAATAACACCAGCCAGTCACAATTCAGTGAAATGCATTTCCCATCGGAGTGATTGCACGTTGTTTTATCGTGCTCCTAGGAGAGTATGCCTCTCGTTGCATAATGACACTGCCGATTTGAGTGCAGCTGGTGCTGATCAGATGGAAAGTTTTGAAACATCCGTATTGAGTTCCCTCCACGCTACAATGCACAACACCTGACCTTTAAGTTCTGTGACCTGACCGAAACTCTCGAGTCAGCTGTAATCGACTACCCACTGATGTGCCACAAAGCGAGTAGATCATAGTAATTCCGCACCGATGGAGTACAGATTGGGCAATTTATGCTAGCGTAACGGATAATACTCGAGCGTCATAGTAATTATCTCGATGAAGACCTCAAAAGCCGGTTATTTTCAGCAGTGCAGGATCATCAAGGCGCAGTGCATCATTGTGATTACCTGCAAACGATTCTCGATCAAACTCTGGCGTGGAAGATTTACAGAAAATGAACTGCGTTGATTTCAGATTTGAGCTAGATGGACGATATTGGATTGGACTCTGGATAGAGATCCAATTGATGATGGCCCAAACCGGCATCGGTAACGGTTATTGAGATGGCTGGATCACGAAAGGAAGCCATCAGGCCGGCCAATTGACGGCATCCACCACACCGTGACATATGATTATGACTATGACGAACTGAACTGATATGCGGTCGCCGCCAGGACCTATTCCGGCTACGAGCGCATATTTCACGCTAAGTCCATGAATGCTGTCCTAAGCACTTCAACTCGGGTGAGTTATGACATATTTATGGAAAAAAGTTGAACCAATATATGGTTCAGATAAACGTTTGTGGTACAAAAATAACCTCTATGAAAGTGTTAACATTCAACAATTAACAAATTAAACAACATGCATTTCCGCAGAGATTATTTCGAGGTCTCATATCGGATAAAAATAAAATATGTTTTGATTCAAGATGCAGTGACAAAAGCCAATGTCAGGTTGTCTTAGCTTCACCTGTTGCCAGTCTATCTCACTTATTAAGACAACATAATCACTTCCTAATGAGCTCAAACCTGAAACCAGGTTCATGAGCATCTAATCCTATATCCAGGTCATGGCAACGGAAAACACCACAATTTCGAACACTCCAAGCGAAGGAGACCATCTAGACCGAGACCAGACCCACCCAACCTAACCTCCCCAAGCCGCCACGCAGTGGATATTGGATAACCTCACTGTTCCCCAGCCCACAGCGTATGACCTGTCACCAAAGTGCCCGGGAGCCCGGCACCGCTATCGTGTCAGTTCGGCGCCATTGCCACCGCTCGATCGGACAGGCACCCGGCAATGCGGCGGACAGGACAAGAGGCTGCATACCGAGCCGGTACACCAGCCAGAGAGCCGTCCTCAGTCGTCCTTCACCACCAGTCATCAGACAGAGGTGCGATGTCCCGTCTCCACACACGGGGGAAATACGGCCTCGGAACTCTGCGCGGTGGGTGGACTGGACATCAGCGACGGACCACAAAAAGAACACACCCATTGCGCGACTCACCAGCACGGCTAGACAGCACGGCCAGACAGCACGGCCAGACGGCACGGCCGGCACGCCCAGCACGGCCGCCCGTCGCGGCGTCCGGCCACCGTTTGTCAGCTGGTGATCTGCATAAGCCGCCATAACGGGCCCGGAGGCGAGACGGACGGTGTCGTTCGGAACAGGCCGTGCCGCCGCCCCCCCCCCCCCTGTGGGGTGGTGGGGAGGGGGAGACACTCCGGAGTGTTACTTGGCCGGCCACAGGCCGTGTCGCCCCCAGCGGGGTGGTGGGGACGGGGAGGGGAGGGGAGACACTCCGGAGTGTTACTCAGCCGGCCACAGGCCGTGCCGCCCCCGGGGGGTGGTGGGTAGGGGGAGAGGAGGGATGGGAGACACTCCGGAGTGTTACTCAGCCGGCCACAGCAGGGAGGGAAGAGAGAGGAGGAAGGGAGATACTGCCGGTCAGCAGGGAGAGAGGGGAGAGAAAGCCACTCGTGAATCGTGCAAGTGTCACTCGATAGAGGGATGGGAGGAGACGCTAGTGGCGGGAAAGAGCTTGGAGGAGACACTAGGTAGCAAAAAAGAGGGATGGGAAGAAACCCTTGGTAGCGAGAAGGAAGGATGGGAAGATGCAGGACAAAACTCTGCAAAGGGCTGAGAGAACATAGTCTGGGTGGGATCAGTGAGACCGCCTGGTCTCTGGACGTGACAGGCCATGATATACGGATGGAGCTAGTCACGGTACCCAGACCGATCAGGAGGGACCCGTCAGTATCACAGGGGCATGACCTTTACAGGGCGGTGCCGACACGTGGCCGTGATGTGGCCCGAGATGTGATCCGAGACGTTACCCGAGACGTGGCTGGGGCGGGGACGGGGGCGGGGGCGGCTACGGTGACGGGGAGAGCGAACAGGCGCAATGTATGTCCACCAGGGGTGAGAGCCGCCGCCCTGGCCGGACAAACTCCTGCCGTAACTACCGGCTGCAGACGGCCGGCCCCCGCTGGTCTCCGCAGAGACCCCAGTGGCCCCGCCCACCACCTAACCTGCGACCTGGCAGTCTCAACCCACCCCGACAGCGACCCACGCACACATTCTACCGACGCCCGAGCAGGGGCGGCGCAGCGACGCCGTGGCGACCCTGACGACCGCATCCAGAGCCCTCCAGAGACGTTAGCGACTTCGCCGCTGGGAGACCCCACGGCCGGAAAGAACCTAAACAGCGACAACAGCCCACGCACAGCAGACGGTGCCCACAGCCTGAAGGAAACGAAGCCGATACAAACATGGCAAGCCGCAAACAAGTATCTCCCCTGTGTCACACAGCCAACTGGTGCTCTCGTCACGGCAATCATGTTGGCAGCCGAGACGCAGAGCTGACTAGTGACAGTTATTTAAATAAGATGCGGACACAGAGCTGGGACAACGGCTAGCGAATGTTTTATCAAGTGGTCTTTCACAACCGCTGTGAAGTGATTTTGTTGCCATTCATGATTATTATTTGGGGCTTGAGAGCGACGCAATGGACTCTTCATTCGATGCCCACAGTCAGAAAGACACGTCGCCGAGACCAAACATGCCAAACGGCAAACAAGTACATATGTCCCCTGTGTTACACACCACCACGTACGTCCTACACTACCCAGTGGACAGAAGCATAGTCGGAACGACGAGCATCTCGATAGTTGCCCGTTTCCACTGTACCGAGCCAGCGGTACTAAAGACGGTACTAACCCGGTGGTCGAGAGGGTATTTGCTGAGCGCCATGTGCATGTAGTCCAGGTAGTCCTTGGCCTTCCTGGCCAGTCGGCCGACCGCTATGTCGGTGGGTACGGTACCAAGGCGGTCCCGGAGGTACACCTGCAGCACGGCCCGGTAGTACAGCGACGGAGACGGCGCCTGGAACGGGAACAGGCGTCAGATGGGTACCACAGAGGTACAGTACCCAATTAGGTACACCCGAAGTACCCACTGGAACAGACATACACATCAGATGGAGACCACAGAGGTACAACAGCCAGTCAGGTACACCTGAAGTACCGACTGGAACGAACATACACGTCAGATGGGTACCGCAGAGGTACAACATCCAGTCAGGTACACATGCAGTACCCACTAGTGGCGGAGATGGCGGCTGGAACCGGCTCACAATTACACTCGAATAACTCAACACCCAGCGTCCACACGACATGTACCGCCGTTTCAGCATTCAGTTGGTTCATTCCACGATCGTTACCTGTACGTCTAGCGCACCACCTTGATGCTAGTTAGCCGTGCTTCAGGCAGTAATCTCCTCTAAGGCGCGCAGCTACGGAGAATAAGGCCGCTGACGGCGGGAGAGGGAAGACATAATTTATAACAGCGAGGCTGGGTAAATATACCTTCAATGGAAGGTCACATGTTTACACGGCAGACAAACTTCTTTGATAAGGCTGTTTAATTTCGTTGGCTAATATGTACTGTTGCTTAAGATGGTAGCACTATTTAAGGCAACCAAGTCGCTCAAGATGACTAAAGGAGTGGAACAAAGGTAGATGATACGATGGTTTCAGCGGCGTCTTCCTATGTTACGAGATGAAATCGAGTGTTGCTAGTTGCTACATCAAAGAGTGTTTCGAAAATCGAAGCGTTCACAATAATAGCAGCACAGCATGATATCCCAACACAACATCAACAACCATATGAGCATTGAACGCTGTTCCTGCTGTGCCCTCTGACCGATAGTAATTGCATATGCAAAGCAGCCACGTATAATCTGCATACATTCGTATGCAAAGTAAAACAGTCATAATCTTACATGTACTCCAGCTATGGAGTCTCATAATGGTCAAACTCCCACATAGCCCAGAACACTTTCGACGCATGATTTAAACCATCAAAGTATCGAGTTATCCGGTATGAAAAAAAAATCAGATCACGTATTCCTTATAAATATCCGCTGTTAATACTTACACGTTAAAAAACATCGACCAAATAGCACTCAGAACTGAACGCATATTGTGGAGATATGCGTCTGGACTCTGCTCCATCAAATATCATCGGATCAAAAGCTCTTCGTCAACTGAGCCGACTCGGATGGGCTGATATTTTACAAGATTCAATTCGAGACTGGGTATTTGAACAGTTGGCAGTGAATATTGACCTAAGGAGCGCTGACAACGCAGGCCTGTCCGTTGCTGGGCTGGCAGCTGCCTCCGGAACGGGTCGGCTGGGTCAAACGGCCGCAGCGTCAGGGAAAGACGATGGACGTTTGTGCTTTGACGACTAATTGATCACTGTTTTCCGCGAAAGTCTCAAAACCACGACCCGTTCCCAAAATTGTCCTCAATACGCGACCCAAGACGTGACGTCATTTTATATAATCAGCTGACGGCGTGGCATACTCAGCTGACTAGGTAGTCACTAGGTAGTAGGCCACATACAAAAACATAAGACGTTTCCCGTCAATTGAAGGTGAAACTAGCATTAATAAGTCATGAAATGAATAACATTTTTATAATAATTTTAAGACGTTTTAAAGCTAGTTTTGTTCTAATACAGCTTCATAATTCGTGTTAGAGTGATCAATGACATGTTTATTCATAGATGTCGGTAACTTTCCTGGACGCATGGAATAGAGACTTGATTAATATTTCTATATTAAATTAATAATATGATTGGGTTACACTTAAAACAATTGCATGAGAAAAACAATTATAGTAGGCATGAACATATAAACAGTGATACGTCATGTTACGTCGTTTGAAGACGCAGTAACGGCTACAAATTTAAACGCTACTTTAGGATTTTGTTTGTAACTAGTGCACCATGAACGCTACTTTCTGGAAAAAAATAAAAATGACGGTTCCTTCTTAGCTAAAATTTACTTCATTCTTTGAACAGATACAGACATATTAATGCCACCGCCGTATTTCTGAGGCAAATTAGGTCTAAAAACATCCATTTGTTATTTCGATTAATCAATTTCAAAATTTGACCTTACTTGACCTGACATTAACCTTTTATGGGGTTAAATTGTAAAAATGACCGCTGTTAACGATTTATACGTATAAGACAACCCATAAAACATGTGTCGCATGACTTTCGAAGACTTCTTGCGTACATTGACCTTTTATGACCTGACTTTGACCTTTGTTTACTATATCCCTTCTGCTTGATGCAGGCGATACACTTATACCTTTGAGACCACTTAGAACGATGTTAGCCGCAATAAAGAGCTTTAGACCGAGCATTTGCAAAAAAAACCCTAAAATATTGAAAGTTTTACATTTGCCTCGACCGTGACCTGAGATGTGACCTCTTTTGGAAAATATTAGACATGGCATGAACGCGGCTCATCGAGAGCTTTCGATTGCCACCTTGTGCGTTGCGCTGCGGATACTGGTTCAGGAGAAAACTAGGGCGATGCAATATATGCCCCTCCCCCACCTCAGCCGGGCGCGTTTGGCTGGAGACCACAGCGGGGTGCGGGTTAACATTACGTTATCAGCCAAGTGCGCTGCGCCATTTTTGTGACGTCACTCTTGGGTTACGTTCACCAATTACCGAATAAAATCACGTATAATGTAGTGTGACTTAATTACGCTCTCCCTTGGGTATCAAACCATCGCTAATTTTAACAAAATAACAGTATACTTACCAGCTAACTACATCACGTCTATCCACAACATCAGACAGAGTTGTTAAGGTCTGACAGATTATTACACCTACCCGCTGGTAGGAGGCGATCCGTTCTGAGGCCTGGGCGGCCAGGCCGCGCGCCTGCTGTCCCAGCACGAAGCGCCGCTCGGTCAGCAGACGGCTGAGAGGGAAGCTGACCTCCTGCAGGTCAAGGTCACTCCAGAACTGACCCTCGAACCGCTCCCGCTGCAGGTGGTAGCAGCAGCCGACGTTCACCAGCAGACTGAGGGTCAGACGGTCAGAGGGTCAGACGGTCAGACGGTCAGACGGCCAGACGGTCAGACGGCCAGACGGCCAGACAGCCAGACGGCCAGACGGCCAGACGGCCAGACGGCCAGACGGACAGACGGACAGACGGACAGACGGACAGACGGACAGACGGA
>JARBER010011135.1:0-20047 GCA_030265075.1 Balanus glandula | reverse complement strand
CGGGACGGGACGGGACGGGACGGGACGGGACGGGACGGGACGGGACGGGACGGGACGGGACGGGACGGGACGGGACTCCGCACGACGCACAGACAGGCGAGAGCGAAGATTACCCACAGGCCACGGGCCACAGGCCACAGGCTACAGGCCACAGGCTACGGGCCACGAGCCACGAGCCACAGGCCATGGGCCACAGGCCACGAGCCGCGAATTGCGAGCAGCGATTGCCGCCATATAGTCTGGGAACTCGGAGATACCGGGATGGCATCCCGTCGGCGCGATCTCCAGAGCTTTGTCTCGCAAAGATCCGGCTTACTGTATCTGTTGAACGAGTTGCATCATGGGGGTTCACTGCTTAGGGGGATGTGCTAGACAATGGCAGACTTAGATGATGGTGTCACGAAAGTCCGTTGAAGCCAGGAACACACTGGGGTATATTCCTCTCACTGGATTCCTTGGGTGACTGATCCGCTCCCAGAAATGGACTTGCACATTGAACGTCGATCTGTATCGGTTTGACCTCATGATAAGACAAGTGCGCCACTGATCCCCTGTCGTCCCAATGAAGCCACGGCGCGGAGAGCAGGCCGGTATAATACCAAGACAAGAGTCCCACTTCACACCTATTGTTCACAGAATCACGCACTTGAATTACATCACGACAATTTCTACGCATCAAATTTAGCACATATCCAATCGTCATTGCATGTGAATGGGGCGACTGCTCGATCGCGGGAGTGCAAGCCGGACCGAGGCTCAGCCACCCAGCAACCAAACATTTCTGGCAGAAAAGCGTGAGTTCCGGTGCCTGCCAACCGGGTGAGGGAGGGGTAAGCTGGCTGGGTGAGGGGGGGGGGTCTGGACTGTTTTGCCGAGCTCAGCAGGTCGAAGCGTGACCGCGCACTTCACACACCAGTAGCTTTCCGGACCGAACCGGCTGCCAGCTGCCCGGTCCCGGCCGGACCGCCGTCACGATAGAATGGTCACGGAACCCGGCGTCACGACGGTATAGTCGCGTGACGGAGACCACGATCAGGGTGGAATTCAGACATCCTCCGAGGCACAGTCAGTGGCCACTGGCCAGCGCTGCCCTGTTGTGGCGGCACTTGGGGTCCGGTAAAAGTACCTACCGTTGACCATAGTCCGTCCCATCACGAAGTGAGTTTAGCCGGCGGTTATTACCTTATAGGGTAAATCACATTACGACGTATTCATGTGTCCTTCTGGCATGTATGTTAAGCAACTTCACACGAATAACCCAGCAAGCCATATTCAGCGAATTCACTTCAACCTGTAACGACCATCGCCACAACTAATCTACAAACGAGTGTCACATCTTGTTTTCATGGTAATCTACAAACGAGTGGCGCGTTGTTTTCTCGGTGATGTGCGGGCTGCCCCAGTCAGTGTCTAGCCAGAGTGTGGAATCTTGTGGTTAGTTAGTCTGTGGCGGGTGACCCGCGGAGTCCCTGAAGCAGATCCGGGCAGCAGACGGCGCGTGGCAGCCTGTCACACGCGCTAAGTCGCCGCCAGACGGGATTAGTGTGTCTGTCTGCGTCACATCGCACCATCTCCAGACATGCGGCGACGGCGGCGGTGGCGGTGGCGGCGACCAACGGACTCCCACGCCACTCCAGAGGACTGCAAGCTTCCCAGATGACAGAGAAAATCAGCAGCCAGCAGTCAGCGCCGATACCATTACAGGCGTGCTCGTTACTAAAAGCTCGTTACTAAAGGCTCTAGCTCTGCGCTGCGACTGGCCAGAGGCCGACCTCAGGAATGTGAAGCGGCCGCACGGGGACGACTCTGCTATCCACGCGGATAGCATGCAAACCTCATGCAAACGCGCTGCTGAGGCTGATCTCATGGCGCCCAGTCGACCGGCTTCCTTGGTATTCATGCTATGCGAACCGCTGCAGGGAATGATCCAATCGCCATCACTCGAAGCGCCCGTCCTCCCAGGACTTGCGACAGCATCGCCTCCAAAGCAGGCCGCGCTAGGCCGCGGACCAGGTCTAGATTTACACGTCACAGCGATACAATATCGACGGACGCTGTGTACACATGTTGACAAACGTTCACACGACAACGACAACATATTCGTTCAGATCGCTCGAATCAGTCGACACGCGAGCGACTGAGGATCAGGGCAGTGTGAGCGGCCACCGCGGCGCGCTATCGCCAGGAAATCAATCAAGTTGTCGCTACAACCACTTACGTTAGCACGGGCCACGGTTGCCGACCGGCGCAGTTTTAAAATGGCAGCGAAATGCTGACGGTGCCGTTGGATTGTTGTTAGTGGGTCACTGAACAATTCACTCGATTGATAAGAGGTGAAAATAGGTCAAGCGTGGTTGGCGGTCCAACTTGATTGAAGCCGACTTGGTGTTGATGTTCAAACTAACAAACAAACTATTGTACACGGAAACTCAATAGCTGCGGTGGCTAGAACCTAGCAAAGCTAAACAGCATATCAATTGATCAGCTCAGTATTTGGCATACCAGTGCAATCTCAGCTTCAAGTAACCTCCAAATTCCAATCACTCCTTACCTGGTTGGTTAGAGTGATTGGAAAGTGATAAGAGCTCCGCACAACCAAGCACAGACCGCACGCACGTACGCACGCAGCAGCCCGTGCGGCGTCGACAGTAAGATAAGGGCTGACTACTCCACCGTCCTTCAGGTTCCGTCTCCCGTGTACACTTCCCTCTCGTTCCCCAAATGGTAAAACTGCAGCCCTCTTAAAGTTTCTAGGTCTCGGTGAATCTCTTGACATCGAAATTAATCATCCAGCACATTTTCCAGTGTTCCCCACTGGCCGCCAGCACTCGTGCCCGTCCCTACTCAGCCGGCCGACGCTCAGCTTCAACATTCAACACGGTGTTTATCGGCACCCCACGGGCCACGGGGGTGGGGGACAGCGGTCGCGGTCCACGCTCGCTTCTCGTCATCACCGTCACTGCACGCTCGTTAGCGGCCGCGGTGCGCTCACCTTTTTGTAGAGGTCTTCCCTCGGCGTAGCGTTCTTCACTTCCGACTCGAGGAAGGTACGCGTGCCGATCTTGATGTCCATCACACACGGGTCCTCGAAGCCGTACAGCAAGTCCTCCATCTCGATGAAGTCTGAACAGTGTAGTCAAGGAAGCTACGACATCGCGGAAATTATTCGGCAGAATTTGCCAATTCGATTTAGACATTTACGTATCAACACCAAGTTACTTGGGATCATGTGGGTGTAGACTGTAGATGACACCACTCATAGTGAAGGTTATATGCAGCCGCCACCAAACCAAACGAACAAAGGTCACGGTGACGGACAGACAACAGTTATGGTGACGGACGGATAATAGTTACCGTGACAGACAGCAGTCACAGTGACGGACGGACAACAGTCACGGTGACGGACTACCACAGTTACCATGACGTACGGCAGCCGCTCCCCTGACAGACGGCGTCATCAGGGCTCTGGTCAACAAACCAGCACACAGCACACAGCCATCGTGTCGCAACACGATACCAAGACGAAACGACCGTCCGCCGAGAGCCCACACAACACGACATTGAGACCAACACCCCCTCGACTGACGAGCAGCATACGCACCGCCGAGACACGTGCACGTGCGCCCACGTGCCGTCTGCCGCCGTGCGCCCACGTGCCGTCCCCCGCCGTGCGCGACGCATCACGTGCGAGAGAACGCGGCTGACGGGCTGTGCGGTGTGCAAAGTACAGAGCGCGCACGGACGGAACGGAGAGAGACGAGAGAGACAGGGTCTGTGTGTGTGTGTCGACAAAGGGAGCTGGAGAGTAGCGCTCACACAGAGCCGCACGCCGGCAATTGCTGCGTCCACCACGCGGGCACGAATTATGCCCGTGTCGTGTGACACGTGGTGTATTCACGAGTTTGAGTGCAGCGTGCTCGAGTAACCACGAATAGACGACCGAAAGCGCTCGAGTAACCACGAATAGACGTGCAAACAGGTCTGGGACCCGGCACTACGGCGTTGTGTTTTTCAACACAGCAGGGGCTTTGCAAATCAAAACAGCACCACAAGTTCCCGGTTATAGGTGGGGAGTTGAAGGCTCTCTGGGTCTTGAGGACAACAAACATCCCAGTAATGTCTTGAGCTTTAAAGTTGTGAAAAAAGTAAACACTCTGAACACTCTAAAAAAAGCCTCTGAACATCTAACCTGCGGGTTCCACTAACCTTAAATCACCCTCCATTTAAATAACTATCAGAAATGGCTAACGAGCGTCTACTATACATCAGTAGAACCTAAACCCGGATCCGTCACTCGCATTTAAACCAGCACATCACATTTCCATGTGCGATGTTTCACCGGTGATCGAGGAGTCGCCGCTGACAGCTGGCTGGCGGGGAGCCAGGGCGCCCCACAGAGCAGCTGACGACACAGCGGCGGCGGAACGGTAGTGGAACGGTGGTGGAACGGAGGAACGGTGGTGGAACGGTGGCGGAACGGCTGCCTGAGGACCGTCAGGAAGCTGAAATGTTTGGAATGACCGTCCAAGAGCAAAACTTGAACGAATTGCAGAGATGATAAAAATAATGCATATAATGATTGACATGAATAAGGAAAGAAACACAACGAGTGCATCACAACAATCCAACGGCATCAACAGTCCTGCTCGAAAGGATACAGTCTCCGTTGTGGCAGACTTGACTGTGGAACTTTGGTACTAGCTGGCGGGCGTGTGCATCGTTCATCATTGACTGGTAGGCGAGGCATTCGGCGCTGTCCGCTACACACACCTTCTTCCAGAGGGTGCCGGGTCCGGCCAGGGCCAGGGTGCCCGGGTGACCTGCCGAGAGGAGAGCAGGGTCACAGGTCAGCGGTCAGGCAGGTCACGGTCACATATGTTGATGTGTATGCTTTCTGCGCAAACGACCTATTGCCTCATTATTTTTACTCGGTGCTGCGATTCAGGATCACATTTATAAAGCGTGGCATGCGATAATTCGAGGGAGACAATAGTTTGAATTACACTGTGAGAAGCCCTGTTATTCCCGCGATAACCACACCCAGAAACTGAGAAACGCAGTAGTTTCGGGCAGTGGCGAACATTCACAGACGTCCAGTGCGCCATATATCTGCAAAGCCCCCGTTTCCGCAATGCTGGCCTCTTGCATCAGCAATGCGAGCGATTAAAACCGGACCGGATTAGCCTTCTCACAATGCAGATACTGCGTGTAGTAAGCCGGAAGGTATCCGGAGAACACTGCGAGCCAGCCCAGGCGGCGGCTTCCGGCTTCACTGCGGCGGTACAAATCATCATCGACGATATCAGCTCCAAAGTGGCGGAAAGGTAAGAAATGTTACGGATTACGAAATATGCTTTTATCGCTGGTTTTATACCACCACAGTTTGGAGACAAATAATGTGTGAACAAAGTTCTCAGTTGAAATTTCGAAGATTTCTGTAAATGATTCGCAATGGGATGCTGGGTTTTATTGGATGAATATTGTGTTGCCTTCACGTGTTGCCTTTCATTGTGTTCACCTCTGCATGCAAGTATCACATGTGACGGTAGCCACGGAATGATAAGGATTTAGCCTTCAGACTCCCGTCTACGCAGTCAATTTTAAGGTCGACATATAGGTACACTGCCACACAATGGCGTTTGTGCCTCAGAGTCTCCCAGTGAACAGTTCGAGGGTCACATGGGCGGTATGATTTATCGGTGACCTACAAAATCCGAAATCAGTTCGATCAACGCCTGTGGATGATAAACACTCCATTCGTTAGCGATTATGATGTTTGTCCCCTTTGATTCATTCCTTTGTTTTCTTCAGGTGTAGTTAACGACCTATTGTATCAGCCACGCGTTGATTTACACGACTGCCTGCGGCGAAATACGATACAATGGGAAAATGACGATACTTTGTTCAGTACGATCGCAGCCTGCGACAACAGCTAGACGGAGCCTGTGCAGCTCCGGGATCTGTGCACCCGCAGTGAATACGTTGCAGTTTGGATGTGTGCAGTAGTTAGTAGTATACACATACTACCATGGTCGGAACCTGTGCTCAACCGAGGATCCTCGGACGTTATTTTTTTCTCCAAACGTGTACTCGCAGCTATACTATAGTAAAACACGTTAATTTGTATTCCCGGAAAAAGCTAGGTCAGGTTCGACTAGGTTATATGATTTTACAATAGATTTACGAGATGGTTAGCACACATTAGATAAAAATTACACCGCGCGCGCACCCCTACTGAACACGCCGCAGTTTGATCGCAACGAAAATGAACTGAGATTCCATTCACCAAGACTATTCACTGAATATGCAACAGCTGAGCAGCACTGGGCCGAGGTTTCTTACACCGGGACTGAATAGTGAATGCGCGGCTGTCTGAGCATCGCTTATCAGACGATTTCCACGCGAGCGCTGAACGCATCACAGATGCAAACGACTCTCGTGCCGTAAGTCACGACCAGCTGTGCCGGTGGTTACGTCGCCTTATATAACAGTCACCTGCCACATCTGCCACGTCTGCTGCGGCCGACGCACTGCGCAGAAGCCGGCCAATCGGTCGGGCCGCCTCCGCCCCCGGTGTGCAGCGGTGTGCGGACATTAATCGTACCCAGCTCAGGTCAGCAGACCAGTCAGAGGCGATACTACTACGCAGCACACGGCTTTAACTTGTACTCGTGCGAGATTCACCCTTCAAACCAAGCTAGAGAAAGCCCCTGAGCTGCCGGACCTGATAAATTCCCAACAAAGAGCTCACAAGGAGTAACAAGCAGCAATGTTTTCGCGATTAGGCGCATTACTTGTGACGTCTCTTCCGATCAGCTAACAACCGACAGCCTCTCAAACAACCTCGGTAGCGGGGGGGGGGGGGGGCAGTGAAGCACCCGTTTCTGAGAGATAGTATTCAGCGCCACCACCTGTCGGCCCCCCGTCGGGAGGAGAAATACGAGGCCGTTGACTCTTACGTCAAGAATATTCAGAGCCATCTGAGTGACGAGGCCCCTGTTTAGCGATGCAACTGCGTTTAGCACCCTGCCGATTGCCGAATGGACTGCCGAGTGCCGGGTCGAGGTCACGTGGGGAGGGGAGATGGGCGAGGGGGGGGGGGGGGCGCTGGACTCATCATTACGAGCGGTAGTAGTATAGCTGTAGTAGCAGATGCTGAAGCAATAGACACAAATGCAGCGGTAGGGTGAGCAGCGGGCGTCACGAAATGCAATGGACCATAATATGAGTGATAACCTGGGCAAGGGAGTTCAGAGAGTGGGAGCAGCACGACTCTCACTCATGACTCTCATTTATCTCATGCTTCCGAGAAACCCGGCCAGCAGTGACGGATTGGGAGCTCCCGTGGTACGCGGCATATTGACCCGAGTCAACCCGCCAAACACCACGTCAAGGCCGGTGTATAAAATCATGACGAGGCCCTCTGTCGCACAAATTAACTGTTACAAAGTACATCTACCTATACGCGACTTGTGTCAGACCAAAACAGGTTAAAACCAACTTGGATGCTTCTTACATGATTTGATGACAGAATCATTCTTATCATTATTGTATCATTCTTACAAGAATGATACATTCTTACATTTAATTTGGCCGTGCAAAGATCACCGCAAAAGGCCAGCAATGAGCACCTGAATAGTCCCACAGCGGACCGAGATCACGATGTATGTCATCTAGCCACGGCACATTTTTAATGAAATACTAATTTCCAAGACAAACGGTCGCCGTAAGCCCTCCTGGACTTTCCAGCAGGTCGTAACAACCCTTTTCGCTGAAGAAGTAGCATCTACAGACTTGATTAAAGCCTCCTGATTGCTAGTTAACAGACTCTGATAGCCGGCGAGCACGCGCGGGGCGATCCCAGGGTGCCATCAAACGTAACAAACGACTTGTAACTGGTGTAATCAGTACTGCAAATGTAATCACTAACGCTATGATTGCTAACAAGGGAGAACAATCCCATCCCGCCAACTAATGACTTCATGATTCAGATTTCGTAATCATGAGACATCCTTGAACTGATTAGCGATTAGCATGAGATTACCGAAGCGGATGCGATAGTTCGTGCGTCTCAGCCATCGCCTGTCAAGCCGCATGTCACACCCGACAGGTGGGGCTATACCACAGTCATGATTCACCCTTCCAACAGACATACAACACTTGCGTGGTGCATGTCTCACTGCGCCACTGTGCGTGGGTGCTTAGTCTGACAATTTCACAAATGTCACGTGCTACCCCGTCTCTGCCCTCCTCATACCGCCTACCACCGCTCAGTCACCCACCATTTGTTCCATTCACCGTCCCTCAAAATATTCACCACCCCACCCATCACCCGTCCCACAATCCCTCCCTCCCTCCCTTACCATCCCTCCCACCACCCCTCCCTCCATCCCTCCCTCTATCCCTCCCACCACCCCTCCCAGCGCAGACCCCGTCACTAACCGGAGAGCTGGAACCAGTTGGCCTGCTGCATGCGGACGATGTCGGTGACGGGGCCGGCCAGCTCCAGAGACTGCCAGGCCAGCCGCTGGATCCCTCCCAGGCAGGTGAGCGGATGAGGCGGAGGCCCGCCCGGTCCTCCCGGCCCGCCCGGCCCGCCGCCGCCCGCGCTCGGCCGCTTCCCGCCCGCCGCCGGCCCACCCGCTGCGCTGGAGCGCTTCTCAAGTCCCGCTGCGCTGGAGCGCTTCTCGATCCCAGCCGCGCTGGAGCGCTTCTCGATCCCAGCCGCGCTGGAACGCTTCTCGATCCCCGCGGCGCTGGGCCGCTTCTCGCGGTGTCGCTCGTCCCGCTGGAACATGCGGCCGAAGTCGACATTCTTGCAATCCTCGGAGAGCTACCGGAGAGAGGAGAGACGCGTCAGCGACAGACGGGGGAAAGACGGCGTCAGCGACAGACGGGAGAGACGCGTCAGCGACAGACGGGAGAGACGCGTCAGTGACAGACGGAGAGACGCGTCAGCGACAGCGACACGACAGGCATCACCGCAGATCACTGCAACGCTCACAACCGCACCATGACACAGCCGCATACGGGTTCGTCAGCAGGCCGAAGCCACAACAAACATCCTTCTGCTTGATGGCATCGATGGATCTCCTGCAGTACACTTTTAACTCGTTTATATTGGAGGTATTTATAGGTCATTAATTTTGTTAATACGTATATCGCGGTTCCCCATCCAGCTTTCTCACAGACACCGCACCACAAGTCAGCTCAATGACGTCATTCGCTAACCACCGATCGGCCGAGCGGGTAAGCTGTTAGAGAATCACACAGCTGGATTTGCGGCGAACGGCAACATCAATAAACTCCCATAAGGCTCGCGCAGGCCTCAGCGCGTTGGTGGCGCGGGCGGGGGACGGTGGGCGGGGACAGGTGTGCACCAGCCCCCCCCCCCATGACCACCTGTGGCGACCAGTATTACGTCATTAGCTGCGGTCCACGAGGGCTTGAAGCAGGCGCGACGACTTCGGCGTGATTTCACCGCGAGTGGATATCTCACAGAGCCGGGTGTCCACCACCGCAGCCCGCTCCCTCGCAGTCATCACTGGATGGGGTGGGTAAGTAACGCAAGACATAAGCTTGAAGGAATCACATGCAGCCTGTCTCCATCTAACTGCCAGCCGCGACGCGGTCCTGACAGGCCAGCCAACAACCGCACAGAGCCGCCGACGACCAGCGCTGAACCAGTCACCGCGGGCCGACCCAGACAGCACGCCACCGCAAGATGACCCAGACAGTAAGCCGCTGCAGCTGTCTCTGACGGGTGACGTCACAGAGGACGGGTGACGTCAGAGAGGACCGACGACAGCTGCGCCAGCTCAGCAGCGTCTCGGCTCTCCTGCGCCTCGCTACCGTTGTCCCGCCGCAGTGAAGCTCTGAAGCGTCTGGCCAGCCAGGTGAGGTCATCCTTCATAGCAGGGGGGCCGGCTCCAGACCGCAGAGGGAGCGAAGCCGGTAGCCCCCCCCCCCCCCCGACCAGACGAATAGAGACTGCAGTGGTAGCCAGGCACAAGGCCAGAACACTGGCGGGAGCCGTGTGGTATAGAGGGGTCAGAGCCGGTGGCCACTGGTCAGTCCTGTCTGCCTTCCGTCCGTGGGGAGACTGGCATGCAGAGCTGCTGAATAGCTCACCACCGCTGCTGGATGGCACGCTGCCGTGCTGCTCGGTAATGGATAGCAAAATGCATACTACCGCGCGTGTTTTCATTCTGACATAATTCTGATTTCATTCTGACAAGCAGATGACGTGTTTCCGAAACATGCTGCTACCAGCTTCCACTAAACCGGACCGCGTTGATCCTTCCTTCACTGTGACCTGTGCGTTCTGAGTGTGCTCCGCAGCATATAAATCACCGGTCAGGCCGCTGCTGGGGATGTTTACTCCCATCAATGCACCCTGTATTTGCTCACGCAGTAGCGGTACGTTCTAACGACGTGTCCGGGTTCCAAATCATGACAATGCCAGTTCAGTAGTCTTCTGGCCGTGTGTACATTCAGTCGTTAGCACAGCCCATCACCCAGACAAACAGAAGAAAGAGCGCACTCGCATGAATAAACACCGCCTCACGGTGTACACACGAGTTCGTGAGGTAGTTTCCAAAATCCCAGCGAGAGCCGTCAGGATGAACATTAACATTCAACATGTCCCTTCTCTCCAGCAGCCAGCGCTGTTCATTCAGAATATTTTTGACCGCGGAATGTACAGGTCCGCCTCCGATGCAGTTTTAATGCCGCGTACACACTAACTGCCGAGTGAATCGCTTTCAGTGACCCATGCGGAGTCCATTGAGAAGTTTAATGGCCCACTCTCTGTTTGAACATGCGGTGGATGGATTTCACAATGACTTGAAGGCGGAATGAACAGACAAGAAAACACATCTGCATGTCTTAACAGCCGAACACAACTCAGGTGAAATATACTATAGCCGAGTCGACAACGCCGTGAACAAGCGATTATGTAGAAATGACAGCCCATTTCGACAGCCGTCGACCAAATGCCAAAACATGGGTGGGCACGCCATACTAAGTGGTTTCCTCGCGTCAATCGTTGCCGACGTCAGCCCCGTCCCTAAAGGGGACAGAGACATTATAAATTATAAATTAAAGCCCAGACATTTATTTCTTATTTACTGAGTTGCTGTCACTATCCCCTGTCAGTGGTAACAAGTTACCGCCCCAAAACTCACTATCGTTTTTGTTCTCCTCAGAAGCTCTTCCTTCTACACTACCAGGAGTCCGCCCAAGAACATGGGCGGTCACGTCATGCTTAATGCTTTTCAGAAAAAAATGGTAGGCCAAAATGTCATATTCAATGAATGGTTTGTGTTGTAAAGGGGAAACATTGCAATAATAACGTCAGAAATTCTTTAAATGCTATTTTTGGAAAGCTTAGGTGAAAATGAATATTTTAACGCCAGAAAACCTTTAAATCTGACAAATGATGGTCGGTCAAAACACAAACTTGGAGGGTCCAAACAGAAAGTTGGTGGGCAGTGGCTCAACCGACTAATGCCGTCCTTGCGTGAGCGTCTTAGACAGAAGGAGACGTCACCGCAGATGACGTCCCTCCGTCTCCACCCTGTCCTCCGTCCTCCCCACTCGCCGGGCCCCGCTGCGGAGCCTCTAATCCCACCCTGGCCGGGCCTGGGGCCAGTGAAGCTCATCTCAATCACGCCCCTCCCAAACCCCTAATCAGCGAATCCAGCCCGACCGCCAGGGCCAATACCGCGAATGTGATGGGTGCCGCCCTGTGCTGACCCGCCCGCCCCGCCTGACCTCTCTCATGTCACCCGACCGCCGACAAAAGGCATGACCTAGGCCCAAATACAGTGCGCCAGATCCGACAATCGAGATGGGAGAGGTGACAATAGGAGGCACCGATCTGCGCACATCGCCGGACGAGCGCGGAAGTCGGGGCTGGGAAAATCAGTGCCACTTTTGAACCCGCCCTCCCGCGAATGGAGGGGATCAATCATCAAGGCAGACATTAGCGGTTGGCCGTAATATATTAATGACTGGGGATGACATTATGTGAGCAAAGGTACAATTTGCATATTGAAATACAAACTTAAAAACGCATCTAACGCGGCAATAACGCATATGCCAACATACTGCACAATTATGCCAAATAGGGCACAGCATAGGGTAGGTATAGGTACGTAGGTACCTAAAACGTAATACGAGGCCACATTTGGGCTTATGATCTAATGTTTGAAAGCATTTCAAGGCTTTCAGCGGATTGTGGGTATAGTTGGCAGGGAATATCAGCCACGGGGCATGCCACGGGTAAAAGGACTGTAACGGGGCGGTGCAGACATTCACAATCCAACAGCCGTCTCTCCTACTAGGAATCCGTCCCGCACAAGGACCGCGCGACCTTTCACCAACAACCATGACCACTGACCAGAGCCCGATAACCCGATCACTCACGCCATAAGTGTACACATGCACAACGCTCATAAGCACACGCCACAGGAGGAAAATCCAACAGAGGCGGACACACATCTTCCCTGAAAATGAATCGTGCTTCTCTTCACGGCAGTGACGTCAATGCCAAACCCAGTATCGTCTGTCGCCGATTTCGCAAGGCTAGACAAAAGCCGGCATACACCTACGATTGGAACGTTCCGCCGAGTCAACAGCACGAGACGCGTTAACCGGGAGCGAGCGTCGCTATTTCCTCGACACACGTGACGTTGCCGTGACGTATAGCACGCGGCCAAAAATGCAGATGTCGGTTGTGCGTACGGCTTCGAAGGAGATGGTGCGTCCGCGGCCGGACAGGGAGTTGAAGCGACTAGCTACAACCGGGGAAAGGACCGAAGCTTCAAGGAGGTCGAAGGCGGATGACATGGAACGCCGCTCTAGCCGCGTCCACTGCCAGCATACAGCCACGAGGCGCTCCCACACGCAGAATACGGTCACAGACGACTAATGCCACGGTGCCATGTTTGAACACGCCCGGAACACAGCGAAGTCAGCCCCAGCCGGCGACACAGTCAGGAGATCTGCCAAGACCATCTGCCACATCGAGGCTATCGGGAGCTATCGGGAATCACAGGAAGTCGTAAAACTACACGAAAGCTTGCTCAGAACATCAGGGATTATCAGAGACAACCAGGATGCCATTGTCCCATCATGAGCGGTGAACGGGGAACGACGAACATAGCCGTCCGGAGCTGGAAATTTGCACCGCTCCCGGTCAGGAATGCACTCGAGAGGCACGGATGGCATGCCGCTCGTACTCGGCGCACGAAGCCACGAATTATGACTCCATAATCCGTGACGAAAGCCAAGGACCCGGCAGCGATAGAACAGGATCACTCGCGGGCAGTGCAGCGTTCTCGGCATTCTAGGCTCAGCACAGCGCTCTCAGCCTGATAAATTCCCGAAACTGGTCTACACAAAATAACACGAGTTGGCAACAAACTGGAAAGCCGATCAGTGTCACTCGTGGTAGCATGTTCGAGCATTGGTGCCAAGCCGGTCAACAACGGTTTATGATATTTACAGGCGAAACGATAGCGGGTATTTGCTGGCAGTTCGATGACTGCTTGTAGCTACACGATTTGTACCACCACTGCTTCGCTTTTCACCCTAGCGACAGTTCTCGCCAGTTTAAGCTCTGAGCAGGCCATGGCCAGACAACAGTCCAGCGACGTGGAAAGGTTCCGGAGAGAGCTCAGATCGTGCCATGCACGACTGGCTCTGCGACTTAGCTTAGACCACACACCGAGATGCGATCCCTGCAGCTGGGCCTGACCTAGCGTCTGGGAACCATGATCGCTCGCGTCTCCTCTGTCGAGTAGCGTCAGTCCGAGGAACAATATAGGGTGTTCTCCGGTCGCCTTCCGTTCACTACCGGGACAGCAACCGAACAGCACACCTCCGAACAAGGACCAGGACCAGCTCGGTCAACAAGGACCAGCTTTGTCAACAAGGACCAGCTTAGTCAACAAGGACCAGCTGCGCTGCGGGTCGCGCCATCGACGGAGGCTCAGCCGAAGCCACTGAGCAGGCGTGAAGCAGGCCGAGCGGGATGGCGTGAAGCGGGCCGAGCGAGACGTCACGACCCGGGAGGCTTACGGCTGCGCAGCAAACTGTCACTGCCGACTGCGGAGCCGGACGACACGCCGCAGCTTCACCGGCAGCGCCACCACGACAGGACCCGGCTCACAGCTCCAGGATGGCGTGGTGTATTGCATTCAAAACGCTCACAGCATGGAGTGTCGCCGTGTCTCAGAGCTGTACGGCGGGTGCCAAGCGCACCCGCGTCACGGTTGGAGGGTGGGGTGCTCTGTATGTACACCCGTGGCGGTGAGGTGAGTGTATGCAAGGCACCCGGCGCTGCCAACGCGAACGGCTCCGGGGAGCAAGAAGCCGACGGAAGACGGGGGACGATACCGCTTCCGACGACGGAAGCAGGCATCGGAGATACAAGGTCTGGCGCATGACTCACACGTTTGTCAGTGTTATGAGCTATCGTCTGGATTTTACGTCCCTCGGGCTGAGAAGGCAGCCCGCAGGCACACTAACACGAGACACGTGACAAATAGTAACGCCACATTGAGCAGTGATTACAATTCATACGCTCTCGAATTGAGCCATTCATCCTGAGGCGAAGCGGATGGACGGCGGTATGAAATGGATATGACTAATTCACTGAATCGTTTTCATTAAATTCACTGATTTAAATTAAATTACATGAAGCCATCGGATTGGATTGGATTGGATCTAACACCGTACGCGTGCGGATTGTTTTATACTGACGAGGATATAGGTGACCAATTTAAACTCTTCTCGATACTTGAGAGCAATGTTCATATAGAATTCAGTTGTGTCATGGTGCAGAGGCATTGCTTCAGTAGGCATTGCTCACCGTTCGGAAGAGCTATTTGAAAACAACCCTTCCGGAATTCTTGCTACAGCTCCGCACGAGATCGGTGGAATTTTTCGGCGAAATAATTCCTGCATGAACCGACTCCAGGCAAATCCTCTCGGTGCAACTACTAGTTAGGTACCATTCAGAACGCAAGAGATAGACAGTATCATCTAACCTAATGTATTTACGTATTACAAACTGCCATGATTGAGCAAGACCTTGCGCACGTATTTTATAAGTGTTATCCTTATCAATATTTAAGGTTTTGTTTGAGACAAGACATTTATGAAGTAACATGTAAAAAGTGACATAACATAACATAAAGTAATATACACTATGCAGCTGGCAATGCTATCTTCAACACGACATAAGCCACTAAAAGTCATTGTGTTCCAGTGACGCCTTGCTTTAAAATTAGGTTACATGAAGGCACGATCAGAGTGAGCTTTTTGAATGGGTAATATTAATTGTTTGATAACAATTTCTACGACATACCTAAAATACAATTATACAACAAACATTATCATTATTACCGATTATATTTAAGCAACGAAGAAATGAAATGAATAGAAGAAATATAACTTGTAGATAGCAATGAATCAGCGCCAGGTTGACCGATTTTTGGTCAGGTTCTGGGCAGTTTCGACCTACATCAGCGGCCACCAGCTGTCGCGGGCTCGGTCGTGCCATTCCGGGCCAGCCGACCCCGTCCTGGTCCATCCCGTGGCCCCATCATGGTCCATCTTGTGCCACGTTCCTGGTCCGTCCCGTGGCCCCGTCCTGGTCCGTTCTGTCGCCCAGTCCTGATCTGTCCCGTGGCCCCGTCTTGGTCCGTTCTGTGGCCCGTCCTGGTCCGTCCCGTCCGTGGGCTCCCGTCTTGCCCGCGGCCGTGGCGGAAAGCTGCGGTTGAGCTACCGCACATCCTGTTGTGCCACCGCCACCGGCCACCCACGCACACCAACTGTGTTACTCGCCCGCGACCGGCGTCACCGTCCGGTGAACATGTGTGACACCGTCCGGTGAACATGGGTGACACCGTTTGGTGAATATCTGTGACACAGTGTGTCCGATGGACCCAGTGGTCTCAGCCGAGTGAACACTGAACAGTCAATGGAGAGTCGTTTGGCTGACTGTGTACTTATAGGCACTAGGCAGTGTGAGCGCTGAACTCTGGAACCGCAGCCTGCTACACGTGCCACACGAGGACGTGAAGCCTAGGACGAGGTTGCAGACTGGACTATACGTCAGCGAATCTGTCCACCTGTTCCGTCCTTCTCTACCCGCTATGCCAAACTCTACCCGGTCGACCATAGACTATACCAGTTCTTCGTTATCTTACTTATATCGCCTCTATCCTTGTTCGATACATTCTACCCTGATTCTATCGCCTGGACCCTTCTAATTCACGCAGGGTGCAGACGAGGGACGCCCGCGTCCTCCAGGACCGTTCTCACCTTCTCCAGGAGCCTGACCATCTCGCGTCGCGATTGGCAGCCGTCCCGCATCCCCGTTGCCTCGGGTGCCACGACTGCGCCCCGCTCCCAGTCCTGCGACTCGTCCAGTCCGAGCTCCACGCAGCGCGCACGCGCACACAGCGACGATCGACCGACCGCTCAGCGCGCTGACCCCACCGGAGACGATCACCGCTCAGAGTTCACCGCAGTTCACCGCAGTTCACCGCACCGTCACTCAGTCAACTCCCTTCTCCAATCTCAGCTCGAAGTCCCACACGTCTCTTGGTCTTCGTGAGCTCAACTGAGTCACCACACCCGACACTGGGTCCGTCTGTCTGTCCGTCTATCGTCGGCGGGTGAATCAGGCTGAGGCGCGCTGCAGCGACCGATCTCCACGGCTGTGCGGCGCCGACTGCCGGCCGGCCGGCGCCCTGTCAGCGCCGCTCCATCGCAGGGCGCCGTCCGCAGCCGTCCGCCGCGTCCAGCGGTGACTCCTCGCTCCGCCTCAGCGGGAAACCCTCGACCAGACGGAGACCCGCTGAGACGAGTCGACCGGCCGGCCGCAGCGTGCCGAGAGACGAGTCGCCCGGGCGGAGTCCAGTGGCATCTCGCCAGCGCTGCGCAACCGCCACGCACGCGTTACGCACGCGTAACGCAGTATGCGCCGGCACGGGTGTTGACGGCAGAATTGGTCGCACAATGATTGGCCAATTCCGGCTGGGGTCAACTGAAGGAGAACATAATAAACCAACGTTACCACATAGGTCATCTGTTTCAACTGTATTCAGAGTGAGATACTGGCCACTGCAGCGTATCGGAGCCGGATCAAAAGCTCCACAGCGGGATCAACTGGCCACAAATCAGCCGGACAGACCCCTCGGCAGCGCGATAACGTGACGTGGCAGCTCTAGGTCGCCCTCAACACGTGACGTGAGGCTACCGACACAAGCGTCAGCTTAGGTGACGTCCTCGCCATGTGGGCCTCACTGCGTCTCCGGACAAGGCCCCAGACGCTGTCTCCGGGCGCTCTGGAGCGGCCCCAGTGGTGGGCCTCACTGCGTCTCCCGGGACAAGGCCCCAGACGCTGTCTCCGGGTGCTAGTGGAGCGGCCCCAGTGAGCGCCTCGGCGATGACGGAGCCCGTACACACCGCAAGGCACGCTTCTTCCCACCGACAGCAGCAGCAGAGCTCAACAACGCTTGTTTCCCGGGAGTGGGCAAAGTCAAGTTCCCCTGGAGACAGGCCGCCCGCACCGGGGCCTCATGACGTCAGACGGGAACATGACAGAGACATGAGGCCCGATCAGAGATGGGGGAGGGGAGGGGAGGGGAGACAGCCAGCTAACAAGCCGCTCCTCTCCGCTGATGGATCGACTCCCGTAATGTATGCCATCTGGAATCGACATGGATGGTAGCCACTAACCAACACCGCTAGGCAACATCAAAGGTCACGAATAACATAAAAACTGGTGTGGTCAGTTCGACCTGTTTAGGCGATACAAAACACTTTACCAGCTCATTCAGACAACCGCTGCGTTCGCCTTAATTATTGTACTCACAGTTTTTCTTCTCCATTCATTGATCATTACATCTCGTTCATTGAGATGTAATGAAGGTCACCAAAGGGCAAAACAACATCTACATAAGTGCTTTTGATCAGACACAGACCAGCTGTTCTATTTACCCCATGCATTGGTTATTTACTGATAATAAACTCTCAAGTGTAAAATAAATAAAGGTTCTTTAATCGCTGTGCCATGTTTATGGATTGCCCCACTCTGACCAGATGTCTAAACATAATATACCAGCGATATACCTACATGAACAAGATTAAGCACAAGTTTGACACAGTTTCACGCTGAACCGACGGAAGGAAGACAGTCGACCACAACACCTTTCTGGGATCTCTGTCCCGGTTCTACGGTAGCTCTGTGGACGTTTACAGCAGCTGGACAGCGTCAGCAGCGGTCGGCGGCTCAGCGGTCGGTAGCAGCAGCGGTCGGTAGCAGCAGCGGTAGGTAGCAACAACGTTCGGCAGAACAGCGGTCGGCAGAGCAGCAGTAGCAGCGTTGTAGCAGGAGCTATCAATTAGAGATGCGGTATTCCGGTCCCAGCGTCCCAGCGCTGTGAACAGAACTGGTCACGGCGTGACTGAAGCTGTGCCTGGCCCGGCCAACGCCAAAGAGTTAGCATTGCAGTGCCGTGACTGAAGCTGTGACTCACCAGCTCAATTCGTTGCGACTAGGCCGTGACCAATGATTTGGGATTTTCCGCACCTCTACTATCAATAGCAGCCGAAATATTCTCCGCGCGGCTGGCGGCAGCGGGCGGCGGTGGCGGCGGCCCGTCGTAACTAACAGCGTAGTAGGCGTCGTTTGAGATGCAGGCCACGTTCGCTCCCGCGCCGGCGGCAGTCGTAGGACAGAGAGAGCCGCAGCCGCATACCATGCCAGTGCATAGCTACAAATGCCAGCGACCATCCGGCCTGCCGCCGAACTCTGTTGACTCTCAACTCACTCCGGGGGCCACCTGAAGTCACGACAAGTCAACGTCCCGTTCGTTGCCGTCCAACCTGAATCTGACACCCGGACATGCCAGCACGTCATGTAGGTGTCGTCGAAAGTCGTAAATCGGTCTCGATAGCGCGGCGCGTCGCACTGTCACGCAGAATTAGCTGGAGATGTCAGAACATCGTAAACCGCGCCGGGCGGCCGTCATTCCGGTTCCCTGGGGCCGACTTCCGGCGACCGGCCCGGCGGCGGAAACAGACTGGCGCCGACGTCACGGAGGGCCGGCCATTCATTCGGAGCCGCTACACAGACATTGCAGAGCGATGACGCATCGGGGAGGACGGAAACGCACGTAGTAATACGTGAATCAATGCGCCTAAAGAATGAATGGACGACACGGGATTGGTTTCGGAGTAAACAGTCACCGGGCAGGGCGTGGAATTGGGGAAATAAAAACAGCTCGTTGAATTAGGAAAAACGTCACGAAGTAGGAAATTTCCGAGGTTAGCGACCGTTCAGCGTCGAAAGCGATAACATTCAGCATTCAATCAAAGCCAGGTGGTTGGTGGTATGATAATTCGGTACACATGCCTTCAGCTATACATAATACAAAAATTGTATGACCTCTATACTGAACAATGAACACTCAACATAAAGAAGCCGGCATGAGATTGTCACCCGATCGACGGAGGGGAGACATTTATGAAAATGTTTTATTATTGGGTACAAATTTGTCATCGTATTTTCTATGCATACGAACGTCTTAGAGAAAGCGACCATTTTATCATTCTTAAATCCTAACGATACCTATAGAGGCTCATTCTACAACATATTTACATTTTTATTATGTATTATGGTATCCTGTGGGATCCAAGATCCATTTGAAAATATAATCGAGGGATCCGCTGGGATCCAATATCAACTGTTGTAATTTGTCGTGGGATCCAGCTTTGTATCATAGATTCAGCATTGCATTTTGTAGAAAGATCCTCTGGATCATAGATCCTACGTTCGGATTCATGCACACTGCACAGGTCTTCAGCCAACCTTGCATTGCAGGGGCGCCCCAGGTCCAAAAGTTCAGGACATGTCCTGAATGCCCCTTTCCCATATGCTCCTTCCTTAGCTAAATGCACTCCTGGGAAATAACTACCCACAAATCCATAACTTAGTATTTCAATTCCTGCATGCCATTAATATAAT